>OX461811.1:2856722-3111100 GCA_949802685.1 Dicyrtomina minuta | reverse complement strand
ATTTCTTTTCAGATCAAATCCCGCTATTTAGTGTGACAAGTGTCACAGTTTACTTCACTCCCTCCAAAGTCCTATTTCAGGAATTTCGAAAACTGTTTCCAAATGCTTATATTAATGTGATATAGATGCATTATGTGTTCCAAAATGTATTTTGGAGCTTTTGCTGCTAAAACTTTATCCTGTTAATTAATTGCAGAACTTTGTATTGTCTTACTTTAGCCTTGTTAAAACAAATTATATCTATTATTGACTAAGCGTTGATATTTTAATGTTATGATTTAGAATATAAATGAAAAACTGGTTGCTGCCGTGTAGGCCTATAATTTGTACTTAAAACTGTAAATTGTTCAAGGTCACGGTTTTAAATTTGACGTGTTAGTATACCTTATTATTATAAATGAACAAGTATTTAATTTGTATGGCTTTCCTAATAAATTATTTACAATCTAAACTTAATGTAACATTAAACACTTTTTAAAAATCTTGTAAATAATGGCAACATTGTACCTTTTGTAAAATTTAGCAAATAGAACATTGTAATCTTTTTCAAGAACATGGAAAAGGAACATTTGACACTTTTCAAAACGAATGTAAATAGAAAGTTTGAAACTCTTGCAAAAAACTAAATAAAATTTGTTTACATTTCAAAAACTCCTAAGTACCATCTCATGGAGTGACTGTTGCATTTTGCATCAACGCTTCTTCACAAATTCCGTTTTCTCGTCCATCAATTTGTGTCAGTGTTATTTGATTAGGATTAGGAGCCTAATCCACAGTTTAGTGGTCCAACGTCTATAGTGACGGAATCATTTTCTATTGTAAATAAAACTGCTTTCATATCCGCCTTGTTCAGCTCATCACTCATCATTTGTCAAATCCTTGGTTTCCTCTAATATTTCACAGCCAGAAATTATGAAGGTGCTCTTATTGTGTATAGTTGAATTTGGGCTTTGTTTTTTAAAAGTGTAAAATTGTGTATTAACTTGTTTTTTAAAAGTTCAAAATGCAGGAGTGAAAAATATGTAGAAACAATACTGAGCCTATAAATGTAAACATGAGTTTAAGAGACTTTGGGATTGATTGCGTTGAAAAAAAAATGAATGAGTACTATCATTTCGCCCCTACAAGTTTTGTCTTCTGAAAAAGTGCGTTGTGATGTTTCAAAAATAAAGCCAAAAACTTTTTACGATCGCATCACTGACTTTAGGTTTATTAGTTGCGTTTAATTATTACCGCTTAAATGACACACCACTCATATACATTATTTGCAATAGGTGTTTTGTAAAAATATTAAATTCATTATTTAGCAGGAAAATTATATTTGCGATATATATAAATTGATTAATTTGTTTACACACTTCTTGTACTCTTATGTTATCGAAATATAAATCCATGAAAAACAAATTAAAGATACCCAATATGGGTAGAGTACATATATGTAGAGTAAATTGCTCTCTAAACCCTGTTCAGCTCTTTTGTCGATTTTGTATTTCTAAAATTAAAAAAAATGGAACATGGTCGATAAATGACTTTACAGGTAAGTTCAATTGGTCTGCTTGGATAATGTTGGTCTCAAATGTTACAGATAGCTATTTACGCAAATGTTTAGTTGCTGACAGCGTCACAGGGTCCTTAAACTTCAAACAGTTAAATGACATCATTTACGGACGACCCCTTGCTAATTCGAAGCTAGTTAGTATTCAATAACACAATACTTATGGTTCCCAAAAAAATCAAAAAACTGAGAAAGTAGGAAGGAACAAGTAATTATATAGTTAAGTTAATATTCCAATTCAATTTCTCATATAATTTCTCACTTTTGTTATTACGACGAGTTTTAAAAATTTAAATTTTATTTTTTGGCGCTAAAACTCAATTTGCACTGATATGATTCGTTTTAATGACCCCACCACGTAGTAGTACATGATCCAATTTATTATCGTTTACTTCATTACAGACTTTACACTTTGGAAATGTCCGATGTTAGTACTTAAAAACGAAATTTTGCTTTGCCAAAGAAATTCAATAAGATCAAAATTGAATTTATTGTTTAAATAAATTACACAAATTGTGGTCCTTCTATAGAAACAAATTAAGGCCTGAGAGCAATTACTTCAGCTGGCCCTGCATGGCTTCTGATTCTGTTCACTTTGCGCAAGAAAGTCGTAAAGGCAGGGAAGCTGTGGATTTGCCTATCTGGGGTCAGCCAATGTCAATTTAAAGTTTATAAATGAAATCATTATTAACACAAAAGCTTAATATTAAAAGATTACGATCAAAGTAATAAAAAATAATTATTGGCTACAAAAAACTAATGATGTATTGGTTAATTTCAGAGTAGCAGAAACTATAAAAATTTAAATGCAATGTTGGCCAAAATGCATACAGCTGAAGATTTTGGTTCGCAAATCGAAATGGAATCTCACAAGAAGAAAAAGAAAGCAAGCCCTTTAAATGTACCGCGTCTTTCCTTGTAAAATGATTTTACATGACACCAACCATGCTGGTCATGCACTCACATTACAGTACCTACTTAAGGACGTTTTGTATATAAATATTTAAAAAACTTTTCTAATACTCTGTTTTATGCTTTAATTTTTTTATATAGCTCAAATTTTTGTACGAACTAGTAAATGCATAGGTACCTACTATAAGAATTAAGAATAACATGTAACATATTTGAAAGTCGCAATCTTATCAAGTATGTAATAAGGTACATGGTAAATGATTTTCATACACACATAGGTAGTTTATTTTTGTTAATGGAATAAAAACAAAAGAATATTTTTAAAACTATTTAACATTAGGCAGGGACACAATAAAACAAATATACATACTATAATTCTAATGCGGTTGATAAAACGGAATAATGTTTAAACAACAATGCTAAATGTCTAGTGAACTGTTTGTTCTTGAGTTACAGTAATTTTTGCGTTCCTACTTCTCCTTATTATTATTTATTACGGCATTCGAAAACATTTTCCGGAAGCTTTTCATCAAAATTAGATCAGGACGAAAATTAAAAGAAACGTTCTTCACGGTTGTAACTGGTGCACCCACGTTGTACCGAAACACATTTTCATTCGTAAGAAAAACTTTAAAATTATTTTATACTTCCAGGGATGTTAAATTTGAAAACGTATCGCCTAGTCTCTCTATTTCCAGAAAATTACTGAATATTATTTCAGTCATGTCAATGTGTGTATATATCAAACGAAAATGTGTCACTCCTGGCATGACTGGGAACTGAAAATCTTCAAAGACATGATCCCATGCAAGCCATTGACAAGTTGCAGCACATCCTTTAGGAAATTTACGCGCAACCTCTTTCACTTGCGACACTATATGTTGATCCCTGTATTCGGAGTCTGCATGAAGCCAAATGAGATCCACTGCCCAATTACCCCCGTGATTGTTCGCAACCACTTCAAGTTCGTCGATATTATCTGCTGCAAATCTAACTGACAGCGTCTTAAGGAGGTGAAGGCGATTTACAGGCCGCACGAGATATTGAAGGTATTGGGGCTCCAATATTACTTCCACTAAATTAGGAGAGCATTCCAGGAGCTGTAGCACAAAATTCGTAGAAATACCCTTCCACCTACAGATGAACGTTTTAAGATTTTTGAAAATAGGTCTTAGACCAACAACCGTTTCACTAAATAAAGATTCTTTTCTTCTACGTCGCTCCTCCTCCGTCTCCGATTTATTCAATCGAGACTTGGACTTGGTGTATGTCTATGTAACATTGTAGCAATGTAGCTCCTCCAGGTTTAGTGTTCGAAATAAAAGGAGCCTTCTGAGATCACTCACAAGCAAATAATTAGTAAATGTCAGTTTCTTAATAGAGTGCCCATGAGCTGTAAAAAACCGCTGAGCCAAGGAATCTGTTCTGCGAGCGTAAGAGTTCTCAAATTTAAAGGAGGCACAGGAAAAATTTCCATCCGTCGAATGGTTCATAAGAGTGATTAAATCTTTAATAGAGCGATTCTGGTTACCAGTACAGTACAGTTCTTGTTGATTTGAATCATAACGCAATTTGAAAGTGACAATCTGTCGAAGGAATTTGGAGCTGAAGTGCACCCAGCGACGAGAGACGAGGCGGCAATTTAGCAGCGTTTTTTAATCAAGTTCATCCATTATAAATTCCAGCAGCTGGATAGCAAATAAAAAAAATAATGGTTTTTTAGCTAAAATGGTCACTATGAAATTAAGCTAATCGGAGAACTAATGCAATAAATTAACTAAATTAATCTTTTCAGAAAATCCAGTTCTCAAAAGCATTATCCTTGAAATGTTAAAGTAGCTTGTTGAATCGAAATTGAAATACCTACTCAAATACTTTCATATATTTTTCACTGATTGCAGTGAGAGAGAACGTACATATTAAATAACCACTGGCACTACAATAGCATTTGCCATACAGACACAGTAAGAACGTATAATAATTTTGAAAATTATTAAAATAAATGTTAATATTAATAAATTATATAATATACTTAAAATATGTAAAGATGAAAATAGTTATCAATATAAAACATATGCATCTGCAGTCAGTGAAAAATCACTGTTAATTAAAGCATTTTAGTATTTTAATTAAGATTCAGCAGTTGTTTAGCTGACAACGTTCATTTTAATTACAGCGTAAATTGGATATATAATTACCATTTTAATTCTTTACTTACTCATAATGAATGATACATATAACTAATTTTGATGTAGTATACATAATTCAAAAACGTACGTGATTAATTGAAAACACACTCTCTTCTGCTGAACAAGATGAATTTGAATGGATCACATTTTCAATCCTAGGCCCAGGTTCAGTGTTGTTGTTTAAAATATTCTCTTCATGAGCTGCATCTGGGTTTATGTCATCGTTAGCAGGCTGGGAAGGTTTAAGTTTCTTAGTTGACAAAAGCTCTGATGGAGTTTGGTGGTCAGTCATGACGCGACTTTCACTTTGAACTTTGAAAACCTGTTACAAAGTTTTGAAACTAAAAATTAGCATCAGCGCTTGCTCTTTTGTCGTATCGTTAGCTAGAAACAAACGATAAATAATAAAACATATTCTAAATGCGACTAATTATGTGACACAGGTTACATTATATCATTATACATTAAGAAATTTGAAATTGAGATTAGGCCTATTTTAAATAATGACTTTAATAGAAAACCAAATCACACGGCCGCTGCATGGTGAAATGTAAGCTTAAAATGGAATTATTATTTAAATGGTTTTCTGCTTTATGGTGTTTAATACATACTAAAAACTACAATGTTCCTTACTACATATGCCGTATTAGCTACCTTTTTTGAAAAAAATGTATTGGTATACAGAGTGGATCAAAGATAATCAAATCTATCTCCACACAACAAAATTTTTAATTTTCAAATCAAAAAAAGTCAAAATATTGTCTAAATTTTTATTTCGATAAGACAAGTGTAGTGAAATAAAATTTGGCGCAAAAATACGAAAAATTTCAAAATATTAAAATTTGTTATTTAATAACAACGTTACTTTTAGATTGTGTTTTGTAAAATCCTGCAAGATCCTTATACCATATTGAAGATGCCTACGAAAATCAAAAATTGTTTTCATTCGGTACACATTTGTATGTCACGGTTGGGGAAAATATCAATATTAATCAACTTTTAAGTTCAATTACCTCTGATAAGAGAATATGTAAAACTTTCTATTTAACATTTACGTATAGCTTTTAGGTAAAGTATTATAACAAAAAAATACCACACTAAAATAATTTGTCGCTGAGAAAAGTTCATTTCAATTAATAGAATAGTAGTTCTACAGGAGAAAACGGCATGTCCTTTATGACACTCTATGTTTTGGAAATTATACCTATTTTATACTTTTAAAAATTAAACCCCCTGATCTATTTATGGGTGATTCTGTTGCGATTCGTCAAGTAGTTATTTAGGCATAGGCAATTCGTCGGGGATGCATATGAAATAATAATTTGCCACACACATGACTTTAATTAAATTTGTCTTGTTGATTCTTACTTTCACTGTACATTATTCACTGCCAATCACGGCCTAATTATTAGAATTAGCTTGCGTACATCCATCTGATTAATCGACAAACGTTTTAAAAAACTTACCCATGGCTTATCATCGGTCAAGTTTGGGTGAATCTGATTCGGAACTTGAACCAACTCGATATGTACCGGATCCAAATATGAAACTCGACTTGAAACCGGTAACAAAATTACGCAACTCGAAACCGACTCAAACTGTTTGCAGTCGAGTCGAATGACGTAAAACTCGACTCCAAAATGGTTAACTATTTACAGGCAACTATTAACGCATTTTTAAGTGAATAAATACATATTTTAAGGTAAAAGAACTAACGGACCATGTTGATTTATACGATCAAATTTTTCGTGTTACATCCTCTTTTTTGTTTTGTTTCGAAGTTTTAAGTTATGTATAGGCGTATAACTCGTCTCGAAATTTCCGTCACTGACATTAGACTCGACTCGAAATTTAAGTCGCTATAATCCGACTCAACTCGAAACCGATAAAATCCGTTCAAGTCGAGTTTACCATTGACTCGATCCGATTAAAACTCAAATCATCTCAATCTGTATCCGATTCTACTCGACTGATAATAAGCCATCTACTTACATAAAGAATTGCCTAGGCATAAATCACTACCTAACGAATTGCATACAGCTAAATTGCATAGGAACCCTGCATGGTTAAATAAGATCGATTAACGTATATGTGGCGGGTTCCCTAATCAGTATTAACGTTGACTATCAGTTATTATAATTTATTAAGTTTGACAATGGAATGGTTTTACATGTAAATTATCTATTTCAAAAAGTCATGTTTACAAAAACAAAGACTATATAGTTATATGTGCGACAGATCCAGTGTCTTTCAACAGCAATTTTTGTTGTTTAGTAAAGGCTGTAAAACTTCTGAAGATTGCAATTTTGTTTTCTTGTAAGAATTAGTCTTTGAAATTAGGCATCTAAAATTTTTAAAAGTTTTTACATAACTTTGCAGTAAACGGTGTAAGATTTAGAAAAACTTCAATTTCAGTAAAACCTAATACGAGCTATAATATTTAAAATTTGGCAGGTTACTATGACCAAACAACAACAATTACAGTCGGCATACTTTAAATCTGTCCTATTTATACGTAGCCTGATTTTTTTGTAGACATGAATTTTTGAAATACGTAAGTTCCATCTAAAACCATTACCTTGCTATAAAATTATAATAGATTTACCGCGAATTTGGGACAGCTTTTTAGGTGCCGGTGCAGTGTAAATGTAGTTGAAAATGATTTTTTGCACTGTGGGCAACCCATGAACTTATTGAAGTGATGGGTATTTTCGTGTGACCTTCTCGCTGAATCAAATTTAAAAATTTTCAGGCAGCCGCTCACTCGGCATTTTATTTTGCTTGCCTGATGGGTTTTTAGGTGTAAATTTAAGAGTTTTTTCGTGTAAAATGCCTTACGACAGTTGTGTTTTACACAAATAAATTTCTTTTCTTCTCCATGCGCAATCAACGTGTGATTACTGCGGTTCTGTTTGTGCTTGTACACCTGAGAGCAAACTCCACACTTTCATTCGTTTGAACTGTGAACGTTTTCAAGATAAAACTGTAAATAAAAATCCAATTTTAGTTTGCAAACAGTACACAATTATAAGGTACATAAAACAACAATTGCAAAATTAAATCTAATAGAATCAAACGATTCACAAACATGTTGCCGAGCGCTTCAGCATGTTATACTAATAACTAAAAGTGATCGAAGACAGAACTTTTAGATGCAAAATGGTAATAGAAGACCCGGTTTAGAAGAAAATCTTGTTACGAAGGACGCTTTCCATAGTTGGAGATTGTCTGCTATGCTTTTGTAAGGCCGTGTTTTGGATTTATAAGAAAATGCTAAACGAGTGGGGTACTAACGCGTCCGTTTCAACCTAACCTATATCCCGCTTAACTTAGAGCTTATATAAACATTAAAATATAACCGCGATATCGTTAACATGATTTATACTATCTGTGGACTAGAAGATCTTGCTAAATTATATAGTCACATAGTAATTGATGTGTGTGTCTTATACCGTTATGAAATACGTTGACTATTTGACAATCTTAGTTATTTTATTTTTATTCTTCAACCTATACGTTTTATGTTGTTAGTATAATATTTTGTTAGATATGCAAACGTTAAGATGCAAACTGCTAACTGAGAAGAAAAAACTTGTGTAAGCTTTTGAAATGTATTTTAGGAAAACCTAAAAATTTAAATCAGTTAAAATCTCAGCGTTAAAAAATGAAATATTCTAGCTATTTTACTTTTACTACCATTTTTAACAACTCTGTAATTTAATTGTGCTGAGCGAGTGATGGCGTTTAAAGATCTTCTTTGCTTTTGATTAGGGTCAAGCGTTCAAATTCTAACAGAGTTGGATCTATTTCGTGGGAATTTTTTGCACCAGGCTCTTGACTTTCAGTGGCACTTATTATCATTTAAGGCTTACTTTGCGCTGTGTTAGTACGGGGTAATCAAGTCATACGGGGTCGATGTTTGAATAAGTCTTAAGTGATTTAAACATCTGAGGTTTGTAAATAACTTTACCTTATACCTTTAATCATTTTTACCTACTTTACTGTATTTTGCAAACACAATGGTAAAGATGACTGCATTAATTATTTTAAAATGCAACCTAAATTTGTATTTTGAACAATTGTCGGATTATTGGTGGCCATTCTGTTTTGACTTCAAATGAAATATCGCTGGTGAAAAAGCAACATGGCCTAAGTCCAGTCCAAATTTAAACGCAACTTGGCCCAAGTTCATTCATTTCTTAAAAGTAACTTGGCTCAAGTCCATTCATTTCTTAAAAGTAACTTGGCTCAAGTCCATTTATTTCTTAAAAGTAACTTGGCTCAAGTATATTTATTTCTTGAAAGTAACTTGGCTCAAGTCCATTCATTTTTTTAAAAGTATCTTGGCTCAAGTCCATTCATTTCTTAAAAGTAACTTGGCTCAAGTCCATTTATTTCTTAAAAGTAACTTGGCTCAAGTCCATTCATTTCTTAAAAGTAACTTGGCTCAAGTCCATTTATTTCTTAAAAGTAACTTGGCTTAAGTCCAATTTGGTACAAGCATGCAAATGAGTAGGATGAGACCGATATTGCATCAAATAGGTTCGGATACGTTCCTGTTCAAACCTGTCGCAGTCTTTTACTGCTAGCCTTTCAAAATGTATGACGGTATTGACGGTGGTCGCAAAGTCTATTTTATGCTTTTTGCCCGTCAAACAATTAAAACGAAAAAGAATACAACGTGAGGTGTCCATCAATGACGTTTATAGTTAGGGGAGAGAGAGGGGGGGGGGGTATGCTATATGTAAACGTAGTGTGACGCTATATTGTGGATGTGGTTACCTTCGGGCAGGGAGGTGTTAGAAAACTTCTCATTCTTCTAAACTTCATTGATGGACGACTCGTAATCACGTTAACGCTATTTATTTGCATGCTTGTACCAAACTGACATCGGCTTGTGCTAAGTTATTTTTAAGAAATGAATGGACTTCTGCCAAGTTGCTTGTAAGTTTGGACTGGACTTAGGCCATGTTGCCTTTTCACCAGCGATATGTACTTTTAAAAAATATAAATAGTCTGAGTTGTGATTGTAAAAATACTGTGTAATTGCACCAGAATTACAAATACGTTGGTATGCAGACGCTTTGCCTGAGTACATTTTCGTCCCAGGCGTTTCAAACTCAACATTAAGATGAGCAAGCCCTTATTTGTTTTAAATCATATTGCCTAGTTAAAATTATACGTTTAATTAGATTACCCACGAGATTATATGCTGGTTTGTTATTATTTAACTAAGTTTCTATATTATAAGGTCAAAGCCTAAATTCTGTGAGCTTATAATTATTCTAAGGCATCTGTAAGCTCGTACAAGGCTTTATATTGAGTTTAATAATTTGTTTTACTATGATTTATATTACTGTGCATCTATTTATGTATGTGAAATTAACCCTACAAAACGAATTTCTACTTTTTGTTGTTTAATTCATAAATTCTGTTATAAAAAATGTAAAACAAAAACCAGGCAAAAAGTAAATCATAGTATTAAAGAAGAACACTAGCTAAGTTTAATTGTGATTTTTAGACTAGGAGGAAAATTTACTGCTTGCAAGTATGATATGTTGGTCGATATTATTTGTAGAACAGATGTTCTCTAAAAAAGTAAAACTAAAATCACTGAAAAAACAATCTACCAACTGAAAATTAATAGCTGACCAATGAATTTATTACAATAAAAATCACATGCGTGTTTAAAGTAATTAAAAGTTGCATTAGTGAAAAAAATTAGATTAGTGAAAGGAAGTAAATTAAAATAAAGCACATACCTTCAAAACAGCCTTTGTTCCAAACATTTTTTGGCATATGTCACATTTATAGGATTTTTCGATTTTGTGAACATTTTTTTTGTGCTGAATAGGTTGGGTTTTATTTCTGAATAGTCTGTTGCAATGCTCAAAGTCACAACGTCACGTTGATTTTGCCTTTTTTGTCTCATTCTAAAAAAAAATTTATATTCATTACTTGCTGTATTAGTTTGAAAAGTATTGTATCTAATATAGGATTTGGTAGTAGTGTTCCGTGCAATTTTACTCTTTTGCTGTTATGGTATTATTTATTTGTTTGTACTTGCATAATTTAATAAAATTTTAAAATATTGATCTGATTTTGTAGAGCAGTATATCATTTTAAATGTCATTAAAAAAAGGTAATTTCTTAGTTTACGTAAATAAAAAACTTTTTAGATTAATTTTAATTTGAAAAACATTTTTAATTTTCATAATGAGATTTGTGTTTCAAATAATATTACTTTTCCGGCATAGGACAAATAATAGTCCATTACACTTATATCGATTTATGCAAATTAATATTCATACATAGTGCTGAATATGATATTTTTTAACACTTCCCCTAAGAGGGTACAAATGAAGAGAAAGATGCAATGAAAAATAGCAAAAACTGTTTTAAAAGTCATTTTTTGAAATTTAAACATTGTTAGTCGCCTTTCCCTTTTCTTTTTCCTTCTCTTAATATTTTAGGAATTAAAAATGTAGTATTTAGTACCGAGTACGATCATAGCTTCGCCGAAGTCAAGGTCGGGTAAAAACATACAACCTCTTCCGATAGTCATTCCTATTTAAATGTCATCCTATTTTATATATCCACAACGAATGATCAAAACCGTTAACTTTCATTTTTCGCTAAAATCAAATCTGCTACCATTCTTACTAAAAAGCAAATCTTTGAACTTCTACTTTTGATTTAACTGCTCGTTTTAGCTGACTAATTTATCATATCGTCAGTGAAGAACCAAAATAACCCATATCTTTTTTCCACTAGAAGCATACTAAGCCATATCCAAAACGTTCTAAAAACAAAATGACCCAAATGCATTTATTTCCAAGCTTACGCCTAAAATACAAGCAAAAAATTCCCTTCCAAACCTGCACTCAGTGCATTTTGTACTTGCATTGACTTAAGCGTACGCGTACTGCTTGGATATGGCATGGCTACGTTTGCTTTTTGTGGAAAATGGATATGAGTCATTTCGGTTTTTCACTGACGATATAATAACTCTAAAAAGTTGCAAATTGCTCTAATTAAATCTTGTAGAACCAGTGTAAGAAAAAAGTTCATAATCGTTCGTTTCGCCTCGCATGAGCTTCGTTCAATTTTTGGGCGCAAAAAACAGACTCATGGAGCTTTCGGAGCTTTGAAACGGACTCGAAGCTCATGTGGGTCCCTGAAAGCTCATGAAAGCGCGTTTCCACCTCCCGGCCGTCTTGACGGACGGACAATATTTTGTCTACCTGTAGATTTCTTCCCTTTCTAACTTTCCGCTCTAAAAGTACCTACCTAAGTACCTACTACCTACTTACCCACCGCCTACCAGGGCCTGGGCTATATGAGACGATATGAGTATGAAATGTTTGAATACTATATATTATCAAATTGTGGTGTTATATCAATGGAGTTTAATAAGTTTTATTTATTTTATAACTGTGTGTGTAATTTACTATGTACTATCAACATTCAACAAGTAAAACAACAAAAAATAATTGTAGCCTTTGTTTTTTTATTTTTTAATGTTTTTTTTTTGTTTAAGATTTTATTCAAATTAACTTATAAATTAAAAACAGTAGAAAAAGCAAAATAAGCAAAAAAAAGCGAAAAGCAGAAAAATATGAAAAACAATCTTGCTAAAGTGTTTTATTTTATGTATTGAATAAATATTTATATTTGATATTGAAAAAAACTACCACACACCTAGAACTCTTTATTTTGGTTGTAACTCTAATACTTTGAGTTTGCTGTGTAAGTAGTAAAAGATAAGTTGTAAGTGTAAGCTTTTTTTATTTTTTAGAATTTTTAGAAGTTATGACCTACTTTTTGATTGGTCGTCACTTGTCAGTTTGGCTTTGCTGTTGGTTTGGTATTTTAGTATTTTGGTTTAGGAATGCACACAGTTTAGGCAATGCAGCCGCACCTTAGCAACTTTTAATTTTACAGATTACACTCAATCACTCAACTAAAATACATAAATATTTTGAATCGGTCTTACAACTGCTTTTATTTTCATTAGCATTAATACTATGAGGGTTCTAAGATCATAACGTGATAAAGTTTGAGGGAGGTGGGGTCTGAAAAAAAATACACTCTATCACTAACATTAGTCATGCACAAACACAAACAGATTTATATATGATAAATGGGCTAGACAGAATTTGAGGAAGTTCGTATGACGTTATAGCTGTGAGACTCTTCATATTATAGTACCTTCTATACTTAATCCTTCCTATACTGTGTTCACGATATACATACTAAAAGCTCATCGTGCCTACCTACCTGTGCCAGCAGAAATTGTCAACCCGACTCCCTAATAATAAAACGCTCCACCACCCCAGAATGCGAGGGCTCCTTCGGGGGGCAAAACGAACTCAGAAGCTCGGCCTTCGTGCTTTCCAAATCGAAAGCTCATGCCTTCGGAGAATAATAGAACGGCGCCGCGTTCGCGAGGCATCGTTCAGCCGTTCAAACGAAAAAAGTCTTACACTGTGTAGAACGCAAAACTATGTGGTATTTACAACTGCAAAAGGTTTCAACTACACGATTTCAAGATGTTCTGATTGCATGGTTTCAAAATACGAAACTTTTTTAATTGCACATTATTGCAAAGTGAAAAATGTTTTAGATACATTTAAGAAGTTCAAAAAGCTCTAACAAGATGTAATGGCCGTAGGCACGTAATAATAACACTTTGCGCTTTTAAAATGCTGTGTGTGAGTTAGACTATCGTGTAGATACATAGTCACACTCAGGGTTGGCCCATTCAGAATTCCCTGGGAATTTGGGAACTTTGGAAGGGAGGGAACTTTGGAAATTTTGAAAAGAGGGAATTTTGGCAAAATTTCCTCTGCATGAAGTACTGGGAATTTTCAATATTCTGGGAATTTTCGGACAGCGAATTTTAGGAACTTTGGGAATTTTCAATGTTTCGGGAATTTTCAAACAGAGAATTTTTGGAATTTTTAATATTTTAGGAATTTTCAAACAGGGAATTTTGGAAACTTTGGGAATGTTTAAAATTTCATCAATTTTCTAACAGGAAATGTTTGAATTAATAAATGAAAATTCCCAAAATTCCCTAGGGAGTTTTAGGAATTTAAAGGAATTTTGAAAACTGGGAATTAAACTTGGAATTTTGCCATAATTCCCTTCCCTTGGGAACTTTGGATCGGGAGGGAATGAAACGCAGGGAATTTTGAATTAGCTATCCCTATTCACACTCACATTTATGTATTCGTGGCCTAATGTTATGAAATACGTTGACTGTTTTTGGCAATATATTATTTTAACTTTGTTATTCAACATTAACGTTTTATTTTTTTTAAATATAGAATAAAAGTAAATCAGATATGCTAACATTGAAATGCTTACTGTCAGCTATAAAAAAATACTACTTTTAATTAATAAGTTTTGTTTAATGAAATTCCATTACAGAATAACTAGTATACACTGCTCTCAATAATATAGGACCACACATTTTTTCCAGTCTAACTTCCCCCCACGCGAGGAAACGAGAGCGAGATAATTTATTTAGATAACACTAAGTGTTATAGGTGTGACTAGTAGGTATGTAAAAACCTTGATTGACCTCCAGGAGTCACTTCGTTCTAATTCACTTCTGACGCAGTAAATTAAATCCGAAAAACAGGTGCCTCAATGAAATAGGACCAGTCCACGGTTTCCTAGATTCAAATCCTGATATCTGATGAATGCGTAAATGCAAATATTTAAAATTTGATGGAAAAAACGAAAAAACGAGTTGACCTTGGGGAACATTCTTACACTATAGAGTTTATATGGGAATAGAGTAACTCGTTTAACTAAATCGTCGCTCAAAGGCGTACATCTCAACCGATTCGGACAGAATGACAAACCAAAACGCAGAAAAATTCTCTACAAAGTCATATAACATTCACATATAAGGTCACCCGAGGTCACTGTACGAACAGTCACAACCGGAGCTTATTGCTTTTAAAACGTATGAGGTAGGCAGGCGGAGAAGGAGCAATGCGGCATTCATTTGCTTATAGTGATACAGTGACAAAAGTGAATGCTTGTACTTATAACTATTACCGTAAATCCTATAATACAACGACCTGCGTTGTATTAATACTTTGACTCGTGCCTTCCGTGTTGTATCAGAGACCCGCGTTGTATTAGAGACCCGCGTTGTATTAGAGACCTGCCTTGTATTAGAGACCCGTGTTGTATCAAAAACTTTTTATTTCAACCACACATGCGCAATGTTAAAGCATAGGAAAACCCCCGCGTTATATTAGAGACCCGCGTTGTATTGAAACTCCAAGGTTTAACCCCCGCGTTGTATTGGAGACCCGCGTTATATTAGAGGATATACGGTATATTGAATAGGGTGTGCATCAAATTTCAAATTTTTGCATTTACGCATTTATCAGATATCAGGATTTGAATCGAAGAAACCGTCAACTGGTCCTATTTCATTGAGACACCTGTTTCTCGGATCCAATTTATTGCGTCAGAACCAAGTGACCCCTGGAGGTCAATCAATGTAGCTATAATTATACCTACTAGTCAAGTGTTATCTAATCATAATTATCTCGTCCTCGTCACTCCGCGTGGGGGGAAGTTAGACCGGAAAAATTGGTGGTCCTATTTCATTGAGACACAGTTTACTAGGGACTGGAATTTTTAAGATATTTCTTATTCAGCTGATTGATTTAAAAGGTAAATGATAATTGTTTAATATAGTCTTATATGTTTAGTGTAACAACCTTTTTTGAAGATGTTATCGTGGTGACATGGGAGACTTCTTCTTCTTGCAAAGAAATTAGCTGTCGGGTCTTGGTTACAGATTTAATTTCTTTTTTTGATAATCTTGTAACTTTGCAAAAGGCATTGTAAACCTTATCTGATTGGAGAAACGTTCCCGGGATTACAGAGGGAACATTTCGTTTTGCCAGTTGGCATTTTCGGTACATTTTTGTTATTGATTCTAAATAAAAAAAACAACAAATTAGCAAAACGTTTTTACGATCAAAACTAAAAATGAAACAAAAAAGATATGCTAATGGATTCAGATTGGATTCGGATTTGAAAGGATGTACCTAGTTTATATTTGATAACAGTAGATGTAGCGTGTGGATGAAGAAACTGCTAATCACGTTTAAGTAATACTTATTACGTTCAATTTTCACGGCGGTTAATTTAATAAAGGTAAATGAACTCTAATGGTTAGACTGCACATCTAGCGGTAAATTCTTAGGCTTTGCCTGGACATATAGGTATACATTAATTTTTTTAAAATAAACTAAAAGGTAATATCTAACCATTGTCGAACAGAAAACTGAAAAACAGTTTTTCAATCTATAACTAAAGATTCTTGATATGTGAAACTTTTAACATTGTTTTATATGTGGACATCACGACATCTTATTTTTGACGCCCAAATAAAATACCTTTTATATTGAAATATGACAAAAACTATTCGACAGTCGATACGCAATTGATCAAGCTATGAATAAAATTTATTTTTAAATGCACCTGCTACGAAATTTTCTAATATTTTACACAAAAATTCTAGCCGTATGTTCTCCATGAGGCAGTGATAAAAACTGGGGCGGAGTAACGTAGTCGATTATTCCAATGACGCCCCTGAAGACTGAATTTTTTCTCGGCGTTGAAATCATTCATTTGTTATTCTTTAGGCAAATTTTATAATTATTGTTTGTACGTTGAATGTTAAACAATGTTTCGGTAATAACATTACGTAAAATTTAATGAAGTACTTACTGGAAAACTTACAGTTTTTTAAGTATAGGCTTGTTTACGAGCTTTGATTTAATTACAGTGTTATATTATATTTATTCCAAAAGACAAAATAATTTCGACGCCGGTCATGTTTTTTATGGGTCTAGGGAATAATTTTATTTTAGTGGAAATTGCTATGTTTCTTTTTTTAAAAGTTAGTTACGGCGCAAAGGTGTAGTCCTACCCTTAATAGATTTTATTTTGGTCTTTCTTTTCCCAAATTGGCTGACTGAACTCTTATAGATTATGCAATTCATTATTGTTGACCTTAATAAAATTTCATCGTCGTTCTGTTCGACATAGATGCCTCGTGAGCGTTGAACGCATTTTGTTTAGTAATTAACATAATAAAAAGAAAACAAGAAAACGAGGCCGCAAAATTATTTCAAATAATGAGTCAAAAATTTAGCTAATTGTAAAATTTGTAAAATGTAAAATTCTGATACTTAGATCTAAACTGTGACAGGAAAAAGAAAATAATCCTTGGAACACATATGTAAGCGGAATGAGAGCATACGGTATTTTAAGATGTTTATTGAACATAACTTAACATGTGCTTTCTACTCGCACAGCGCTCGCCTAATTGCAGTCCCAATATTGTGCACTCAGACTCCATTATCCTGAGTGCAACCTTAATTGTACTCGTACGCAACCCAGGTTAAAATTTTGTTAAGAGTGCAATATTGTCTTTCCTTTATTCAGTAAAATTCACGTATAGAAATACATGCTTCGTAAGTGGCTCACTTTAAAAATAGTCACACCCTAAGTGCAGTCAGGGTGAACTCCACTCCACTACCCTGAGTGCAATTTAAATTCCTAGCACTCCCACTCCGCTAACTAAATGGAAATGGAGTAGAGCGGAATACTGCACTTCACTCTCCCAGTGCACTTAACTTTGTTGTAGAGAATGGTAAATGAATGAGTGCTTTTTAATCTGCCGCCAAATGTATTGCCTAAATAATTTTGGGCAACTGAACTGATCTTAGGTGAGAGGAATAGAATAATATACACTCCCAACACGTCCTGAAATGATGTCATGGAAAAAATTATATTTTAAATACCTTATGGCCATCCTGTCATCAACCAATTTTTAACATGGAATGTCATCAGTGAACAGCCAGACCCAGACATCCCTGCAATGATGTCTTTTATGGAAAATCTCTTTTCCAAAATACGTGAAAAAAACTTTTAAAAAACTAGTAAATGCAATAATAAGCAAATTTCTAAACCATGTCAATAGAATTATAACTGATTACATGTAAACAGACGATTTTACAGTTTTTAAAACCATGTAAATTAAAGATTTTGTAGTGTTTAAATAGAATATTTTGCAAATTTCAAAATCATGCACATTTCAAAAACTAGTAAATGGAAAATTTTGCATTTTTAAAAAACTCGTAGTTTGCAATGTTCCCATTCACCTCTTCTATTTCAACATTTACAAATCTTTCCAGGCCTAGTTCTCTTTCTGCCAAATCTTTCAAAAACTTACCACACAATTTTTATGTATTTCCCTTTTCATGACTAAAAAAACAAAAAGGGAAAATTTCAAAATACTCACTGTGAGTACATTGTGCACATACAACTTGGACATGTAGAGCTCCTCAAAACATACAACAATTCTACATTTATTTAAACACACGCTTAGAAAAATAGGAGTGAATTGACTACTTTACTGTTAATTTATAACGACTTTCTTGTTACTCCGACATCCACGTTAACCACGGTCAACAGGATTATGCCTTATGATTTACAGTAAAAACTGTTGCACTGAGTATACTAGAACGGTGTGGGATCAGGCAACACCAATTCTGTTGAACAATTTTAGTGATTAAAAAATAACACCAAAAACTGGAATCGTACTCCTGGATTCGAACCAACACCCTTTGGACTACAAACCTTGCTCCTTAACCACTGGACTGCCACAACACATTAACTATGGATTACTAATTTAGCATACATATACAGTGATATAAATGCTTGAACAGGTTTAGTGTTGATTTAACAAGATTGGTGTTGGGTTTTGTAGCACCAGTCGTGTTGCATGTGGTTAACAGTTTTCCCTACCCTCAAAAATTTCAAAATTTACTACTCAACCTGTCAAAGTTAACAGTTTAACCTGTTGCCACGGCCTAACTACATTCGTGTCAAGATCTGTTCTAAGCGTGGCAGACTTCATTCTAATCTTTAACTCCCATGGGTACATGGGTCCACTAAAAACTAGACTCCTTCCCTGACACTATTTCTGCACCCTCCCTCCGAAACCTTTTTAAATTCGACAATTTGACTCTTTCATCTTTACCCTAGTCATTCCTTAAATACCCAATATTTGAAAACAAAACTATAAACACCATTGAAAATTTTTCAAAAACATTTAAGTTCAACAGTCAACTTTCTGCGATTTCTGCCCTTTTCAAAACCACGTATATAAAACGATCGCCACTTTTAAAAAATACACATGTAAATTGAATATATTTCTATTTTCAAAAACTTGTAAACGTAAGCATTTTACCCCATTAACTATTATGCTTATTTGGATTCTAGCTAAAAATCTAAATAACTATTTTTTATTCTTAAGTAATGCACAAGACTTCCGAATGCAAATAGTACATTCTTAGGTAGGTAAGACACAAGTCACGACAATCTTTCCGTACCCACAACCTGTCATAACCCGCTCCTCTCAACTCACACACGGTTCAACTTAATAGCGCGAATTACACACATCCATTTTAAAAGTGCCAAGAAGAAGATCAAGAAGATCAAAACGTTGCACATAATATTTCAAAAAACAGTTCGTTTTTTCAAAAGCCAGTATTTCAAAGTACCTTCAAAATTTGGTGAGGTCCTACTCTTACTTACTTACTTAATAGTACATTCTTATACTATTAACCAATTTCATATTTTAATTCCAATTTCAGAACTATCCGCTGCTGAGTGGGAGGCGTGGGAGCAAAATGCAATATTATCAACACATATTGATGTTGATTTGTGCTTCCAAAAAATATATGCCGGAACATGCCCTTAGCCACCGGGGGCCGTGCATACACAACTTTACCAACCACACGTGAGGGCTCATAAAAACAATACACAACTTCCCAAACATTTAAACAGTATCTGTTCTAATCCCATACTCCCAAGGTTCTACCAAAAATACAAACACTATCCCTCACATCATTTCTGTATCCTCCCCTTAAAACCGTTCAAGTGTCCTCATCCCAAATCTAGCCAAATCGTTTTTTTCTACTTTTTAAAACAATGTAAATAAAATATTGGTCGCTGTTAAAAAATATTCAAATCCCATAATTTCAACTTTTCAAAAACATCAAAATTCAACATTAATAACATTGGGAGTATCCAATTCAACATTTAGATCGCTGTTAAACATTTTGAATGCAGCTTTAATGATAATACTGACAAGCTTGCAGATATACAACTATTCACTCAAGAGTAAGACCAAGAAGGTTACATCGACGTTAGTTTGTTTCTTGAATGTTCATCTTTAGAGGATTCTTTAACTTTGCTTGACCCATGTAACCCGCAGGCTGACCAAATCCTAAGTGACAGGATATCTAAGGACACATCACCTTAAGCCAAATTGGAACAAATTCAACTAAACATTAAAAACAACTCCAGATCCGGACCTCAGCAGGTTCGCCAAATTCTAGTGAACAAAGTGACAGTGAGAGTTGCTAATTTTAATACGATCCATTATCTAATAACAAATTTGATGCACCCAATAATTATATTGTAGCAAGTATTTCGAATTTGTTAAAAATATTCGTCGCCTAACATCAATAAAATTATTGCCTTTCTCACACCTCCCCGTTAGTTCAGAACAAAACAAACGCAAAATAAAATCAACAACAAAATAAACACAAAAATTAAATAAAAAAAAATGAACATCGTACGAAAACAAAAACAACATGAATACTGAAGACGGCCCTAGGACTTTTGTGTGTACGATCTGTAGAATGTCCTTCTTAACAAAACCTGGACTTAATTTTCATATGCAATTCCATTACAGATTTAAGAGTGAGCCTAATCCGTTTAAATGCACCTATCCCGACTGCCGGCCACATCTTTTTCAAGTGAAATAAATTAACATTGCCACAGAGAACGTCGTAAGAAGGCAATTTCAAATCCTAGATCAATCATAAACAAGATTTTTTTTCAAATTCCCAGTGCCAGAACCAGACGATGACACGGGCCCCAATTGGAACCAGTGACCCCTTGCCCTTCCTAGAGTAGTTGATGAAACAAAATTCATCTGAAAATCTTATTTGTCTTATCCTGATGAAACGGTTAATATAATTCGGCAAACCTAAATAGACCTTAGCAAAATGGACGAAACAGGAGCAGCTGCCTTTAAAATCAGTGGAAAAACTTCAATCAAGTGCAAATTTCGTAACAAAAATTTGAAGTATGTGCCTCTGTTCAAAGCTTATGTGACGAAATGTTGGCTCGCGTCCCCATCCAAGCCTAGTTATCCGCATCGAGAAACATCCATATGCTGACAAAGTTAACCATTAAAGGAAAAACATTTCTGGCAATATGGGCATACATAATGTAACGAACCCCCTAGTTCGTCACAGCCAAACCCCTTTTCATTCCTCCTGTACTTCCAACCAATCCTACTGACAGCAGTAATATTGTCTGGCATGTATGCATGAGATTTTTGCATAAGTTTGCGTGGTGTTGCATCGGCATCGGCGAATAGGTTTGGTCTCGTAACTCTGGTATGGTAAAGTGGTTACTAAAATATTATTATAACAAGTTCGTAATAGACATTCGTATTAAAATTGGGATTTAAAAAACATGTCTACTAACCAGATAGAATATTTTGTTCCATGAGCATATGACCATTAATGGGAAAGGGCATATCCCATGCCTGGAACTGTTTAAGTAAATCCAGGCTCCCGTTGTACTTCAGTACTTCTTCAATATAAGCTGGAAGGTCAGTACGTGGAACTATATTATTTAGAAGATTAATTTCCTAGTACGGTCTAAAAAAAATAAAGAGGCAAAAAAAATTTTCATCATGTAAGTAAAGTCATTTTATCAGGATTAGTTTTCGCATAGACGTAATAGGAAAATATTATAAAAGCCCATTATTATTGTCATACTGAATAGAATTTCCATCGCCCTTCCCACCGCGATGTTCAATTACAAATAGGCAGAGATCCCTTTCAAATGCACTGAGTTTAAGACGAGCGTGTAAACCTTTTCCTTTCTCCTCTGTTCGAAGGAAAGCAGTAATAATCGTCATTGGGTTCAACTCCAATTGTAACTCCTTCACGCGCTCCATTAAAATCTTGAATTCTTCCAAATTCGCATCTTGAGGTAATCCAATAATATGTTCTCCAATCCCAAGTTCCATCATAGTAAGCATTAATTCAGCGGCAGGATTCCCAGTTAAAATCTTTTTCATTTCAACCCATATCCTTTCACCTGAAATACGGCTAAGTCCTGACATGTTATCTTTAATAGCTTGCAATGTGGAAGGCTCATGGTCGTTTGGTGTGGGTGCAATTCGTCCGTAAATTCTGTAGAAACGGAAATCAAATTATTTGATTGTAATACTAATTAAATTAAACAAAGTACCATTATATTATGCAAACATTAAAAATTTAATGCGTTATCTAATATGTTGTATTGTCCAAATCTATTTAAAATCATTTGACTTAAAACAGAGGATATTTAATTATATTAAAAAATATCGCCTGTGAAGAACCAAAATGACCCATTTCCATTTTTATGGTTTCAAAAAAAAGCACTATCTACAGAAAAAATTAAAGTAACATGTTCATCAAAGCATGTAAATAGAACCTTGTGAAGTTTTCAAAAAACAAGTAAATAGAATATTTTCACTTTTCAAAAAACATGTAAATAGAACATTTTGCACGTTTAAAAAAGAATGTGAATAGAACATTCTGACCTTTTCAAAAATATGTAAATAGAACATTTCACACCTTGGAAAAACTACTTAAATAGAACATTTTGCTCATTTTAGAAACTCGTGAATAGCATTGTAAGCATGTATCTTAGTTACTATCTTTTTTTCGACATAGATCATTTTAATTCTAGCATAAATTGGAAATTGGTCATTTTGATTGACGATATGTTTGTCCGCAGCATAGACTGCATATGGAGGTCAAATTACCGAAAGTATCTGAGGAACAGTTTTGGAATTTAAAGCTGAGGAATACACAACAATGGAAAACGTAATTATTTTATGGCAAGGCTACGAATCTATCGTACCAATCAGACGCGAGGATTTAACTGGAGATAGAGATTGGCGTCATTTCATAGAACGCTTCAATGAAGCTATGAAATTAGGAGAATGGGGACTTTCCATAACATTTTCAAAAACTGATTTAACTAATACTAAATGCAAACTTGAATTTGCAGGAGGCGATCATGGTTATGTAATACTTCCAACGAAACTAACAATTTGTCTTGGGTTTATGGATGACAAATTTATTAATGGAATTTACGAATCAGAATTTAATTTCAACACTACTGAATACGAGTCATTAAAAGACAATGAGTACATTTATGTTAGGTTTTTTACTGTTTATTCGCATCAAATAGCGATGGAAGAACCAAAAGATTTGGAAGTAAGTAATGTCATTAATGATTTAAATCTTACTCTTGAAAAATACTTATGGGAAGATACTAAGATTGAATTTATACTGAATAACGGTGTACTGTCTATACCAGATTTACGTACTGATATTTCAATCCAATTGCCAGTACTATTAAATAGATTTTTTGGATTTGATGATCAACTAATTTTTAAGAACGACACACAAGCTATAGTCAGAGAAGAATTAGCAGAAGAGGAAGAAACTGAGCATATAATTGATGAAGGCAATGAAATTATAGGTCCTGTTATTACATCACCTGCAAAACGTTTATTTATCTTATGTGATCTTGTAGAAAACAGTTTATACGCAGGAACACCGTACCCAATTTTACGGTCAATTGATCTTCCTACAACTTATAAAACAGAAGTTAAACATGAATTCGTACCCATTCTTTATTTGACAGCCACACAGACACATGTTCAAGTACTTCGTTTTAGTCTCATAGACGAATATGGTAAACTTATTCAAACCGACGAAAATTCTAATACAATTATTGAACTACACCTACGGCCGCGTATGGAATAAGCAATTAAACCAACATGCGCAAAATAAGTTGTGAACAAAATTTTGAAAACAACGGAAAAACTGAGTGTAGACTTGAACCTTCAACCGTTAAAAATAAACATAAAAATTTAACAGAAAATAATTTAAGTAGTTCTGAACATTTAAGTGACAACGACCTTACGAATTCAGATTTTAGTGATAACAGTAATCATTCAGAAACTGAACAAGCTATCAACGAAGAATTTGTGCCTAAAAACGCATCAACATCCTATTTGGTTCCAATAAAACCGTCAACTTCTTTAAATTCTAAATCAGTTGTAAAAAATCAACGTACCTACAAAAAACATAAAAAACCTCTTTTAACAAAAAAACTCATTAAAAAACGTGGAACCAGAAAAAGCATAAAACGAGTGCAGCGCCCTCTGAAGCGACAAGTGAGAAAAAGAACAACTATGAGACGACGCTCACAAGTTGGAGGCGGACGTAGAAGACGACGACGTACAACTCAAACTGGTGGTAAAATACGACGTATTCCAGTTTCTCGAGTTAGAAGGCGATATCGACGCAGACAAGCCAGACCTACAGTTCATGTCCAGGCAGGAGCAGGACGACGGTACAGAAGACGCCGGAATTGTGCTTAAATAATAAAGTGTGACACAAATTCACTCACAAGCAACTCCTAAATTAACTTCTAAAATCATGGAGACTGACAATGGAGTATATACTGAAGGGACAACACTGTACGAAGGAAGTCAAAAATCTATCCAATCAAATCTTCTTCTGGAAAAACTTCCTCCTACTGACATTTCAGTTTTATTTAGTGGAGAATATAGTCAACACTACCCATTATTATCCCCAAAAGCAAATCAAAATCCTATAATATTTGATATTATTGGAAATCCAGGGCGGTATATTAACTTAAATGAAAGCTTTTTATTAACAACATGCCGCGTGGTACTTGCAGATGGGCAAAGTTTAGAAAAGTCCGACGTTGTCGCTCCATCATCTGTATTATTTCACGCCATGTTCACTAATATGCAATTCTTTTTAAACAACCAATTATTAACTGACTTCTCAAATAGCTACCCAATGAACGCATATTTGCGATTACATCTAGGGTGTAGCCCTCAAGAGAAAGCCAATGATCTTTTAGATATATTATATATCCCGAATACTGTCCAAGAAAAATTTGAGGTCAGTGATGCTGGATTTAAACAACGTCATGAAATAGCTCAAGAAAGCCAGATATTCACAATGCTAGGAAAACTAAATGCTCCAATGTTTAATCAGAAACGATTGCTACCTGGAGAATCTGAAATACGTATAATTTTACATCGATCATTACCAGAATTTTGTCTTGACTGTAAAACAGAAACAAGAACTGGATTTACACAAACACCTTACAGACTTGATATACTGGATACAATTTTGTTCATAAAAAGACAAGTCGTCTCAGATTCAGTTATCAGTAAACATCGAAGTTTCTTGAACGGTGGTGGAACGTTAAAATATCCTTGCCAAGAATCAGAAATAAAACCATACGTCATTCCAGCTGGTGTTTCATCACACAACATTGATAATCTTATTAATGGAAGATTACCTCAAAAACTAGTTATTGGACTAGTTTCAAGTAAAGGATATTTGGGAAATTTAACCACATCGTTTTTTAATTTCCAGCATTTTAATTTATCAGAAATCATTGTTACATTGAACCAAGAAAGTGTTGGGTTTCGAGTTTTACCAGTTTCATTTAAAACTGCAGATAAAGCTGGGGAAGATTCATTCCTATTAGCCTTACACACACTTCGTAAGCTAGCTAATTGCACAGCAATCGGAAATGGAATTTCACAAGAAAATTACAAAAACGGAAACGTTTTAGCTGCTTTTGAAATTTTACCAAATCCTGGAGACGGACTAACTGTTAATAAAAACGGACAAATTCGTATAAATCTGCGATTCAAAACCCCTCTAGCAGCATCAATTACTGCTGTTGTTTATTTAGTTTACCAAACAGTTTTTGAAATTGACAAGAATAAAGAAATCATATACAATCGCTAGAGGTATGTGAGTAAAACAAATTTGTTAACACGCAGCTTAAAAAACGTTTATCAAATTTTAACTTCAGTTTATCTACTTACAGTGTACATCAATAATAACATTGTTCACTGAGAATTTACTGTAAACAGTATGAATACAGGGTTTCTATTACATGCACTCAACGAATTATTTCACAACAATAAAGAACATGCTACATTCTTTGTGGTATCTGCCAATAAAATACAATCAACCCCAAAAAAAGCACGCAAAAAGAATAATGGCTCACTTATGTATCCAATATTATATATTCAAAATACAGATCCAATTATAATGCGAGCAAAACATTGGGTAGCTTGGTTCATTACATCATCCACGACAACTGAAGTATTTGACAGTAACGGGAATTTCGTGCGCTTGCTGAATTAATAACTGCTGTTGTTTATTTAGTCTATCAAACAGTTTTTGAAATTGACAAGAATAAAAAAATTATTTACAATCTTCAAAGGTGAGTACACAAAAAAAATTTAAATATAACAAGTACAAGTTTTAATATTTTAAAAACTTTTTCACAAAACTAAATTAACTTTGGTTTGTTTACTTACAGTCTATACTTGTATGAGCACTAACGCTAATAATTTACCTTATCAAATATGAACACCGGATCTCTACTACATGCATTGAACCAGTTATTTGGCAATAATAAAGAACGTGTATCATTCTTTGTTGTCGCTGCGGATACAATGAAATCAACATTACAAAAAGCACGTGAAGAAAATAACGGATCACTTACATACCCTATTCTATGTATTCAAAACACAGATCCAATAACAATGCCTGGAAAACACTGGTTGGCTTGGTTTATTACATCCCGAACGACATCTGAAGTTTTTGACAGTTACGGAAATTTTGTCAAGAAGTACTCACATGTCGAATGGCCAACTCGATACATAACAGCTGAAAATTGTACTGCAATTCAAAGTGGGCGCAGTACATTATGTGGAGGGTATTGTCTTTTTTATTTATATAGTCGACAGAATGGAATTCCATATAAACAATTTCTTAACCAATTTAGTAGCTATGTATTACAAAATGATAGAAAAATTAAACGGTTTTTGTCAATGATTCCTAACTTTAAAGAATCATCTCCATATGACTGCCCTTACCAGCTTTTACAATCTAATACTTATAAAATTAATTGTATGGAATTTTTGCACTAGTGTGTAGTTAAATTTTAATATAACATCTTAGCATAAATGTCTAAATATAGTAATATATATAAAAATTGGTGTTTCAAAATATTTAAATGTAATAAATATGCACGCTTAGGTAACTTTTGGCTCAGTTCTCATCATTTATTTGTCACGTACATTCAACAACTCATATCATGGATCTCATTGATTTCACCCTATTTCATCCTTGCAATATACAAATTGTAGGACCAACTTTAGCAGGAAAAACAAGTTTGGCGATTGAAATTATAAGGCGCAGGCGCGAAATATTTAGCAAGCCATTAGAAAAAGTTATTTACATCCATTTTCACGATGAAGATGGACTAGAAAGCTTGCGTTCTTTAGATCCGAATATTAGTTTCTCTAACAACATTGAGGAGTTACAAGCATCTGCTCTACATGATTGTTTACTCTGCATAGACGACCACATGAACTCCATAGAATTTAATAAATCACAACGATTATTTGTTCAAAAATTATTTACTCAATACTCACATCACCAGAGTTTATCTTTGATATTTATTTTACAAAATCCGTTTGTTAACAATTTTAGAACTATCAATTTAAGTACTCGGTATCTTATTTTGTTTGACCAATGCAGAGATCGAAGTACAATTCAACAAATAGCAAAGCAAGTATCACCGGGTAAACCCCAAATATTATCTGAAGCATATGAAAAAGCTTGTGCAAAACGAGGATATAGGTACTTGGTCCTAGATTTACACCCCTTATGTAAAAACCCAAAATATTTTTTACGAAATAGTGTCTTTCCAGTTGATGGTAGTGAAGTGTATGTTAGCACTAATACAAATTACTTTTAAATTTTATATTAATGATTAAAATACAAAATTCTACAATTCAGTACACCTGTTTGGAAAACAAAGTTAATTGGCTTTATGATATAGTATTTTTAAATTCGCAAAAATTTAAATCCACCATAAACCAGGCAACAAATAGTCAATTGCATTCTCTTATTGGCTGTATAATCAGTATAAGACAATTTTGTAAACATATAAACCAAGCAACTATAACTTTAATTAAACTAATAAATAAATATAGAAAAGACAACGATCATTATACCTCTCTACAAACATTCATAATAAGAAATCGTAAAATCATACAATCAATACTTGGTGAAATATTTTATAAAGTCAGTATCAGTGAAATTTGTATTGCCATTGCTTTATATAACAATAACTAACAGAAGTTACTAAAATTAATTATTTATACTTCACTTTAAATAAAACATCATGTCTATAAATATCATGAAAGTTATTTCGCCAGCTCTTTACACAGAGTTAATGAATATTCGCGAACAACAAAATAACAATTCATCTCCTAACAGTAAATCAATTCTAGACAATACACAACATGGTGGCTCAATACCCTCTGCTCAAACAACTAATAAGAATCAAAATGCTACAACTGACACAAATATAGATAGTGAAATAATAAACGACATTTCTGAACTATCTACAAAAGTACCGTGGCAAAACAATAATCAAACTGACTCGACATCTACATTATCCACCCCTCAGTCTAAATTTGTACCGCAAGACCGTCAAATAATAAAATTACCACGTAAACGAATGCATCAACAAAAAAATTCAATGAAATTACAAAAACGAAAACGTGCACACAAATCAACTTCTAAAAGAACAAAAAAGCAAAGACACACAAAGCACTCATGCAATACACACAAGTATAAACAACAGCGTTAAAATTAAAAAGTATATATTACATTATGAAAATCTACTATGACTTAGTCTAACTCAAGAGCTGAGGCAACTAACATCGTTCTAAATAATGAAACAAATAATCATTCGTGCATTTCGACTACTCTTTACTTTAACTTTTGTTTCAATTTGCTTTGCAGTACCTCTGAATTTACTTCAGTCAAATAATTCCTCACACATAAGCCAAGAACCTACACATGAGTTTGAATTGAATGAATTCAATAATTCAATACAAATACTTGATAACATTGAAACACTTTCAGGAGATACTAAAAACAACAAATATCCAAGCATGGAAATTCCTACAAGTGATAGTATTAACAGCAATATGCTTCGTGAAAGCAATATTGCGGACATGGCTGGTAAATCAATACATTATATAATTTTAGAGTCCATACAATATATGCTACAAAAGCTAACGGCTCAACAAAATAAGTATTCTTCCGATACTTCAACAGTTGAAACAACAAATAATACAAAAAACAGTATAACTCAAATGCTGGATCACATAAGTAAGTAAATTATGAAAATTTAATTTATCTATTATCAATGTATTAAATACATACTGAAACTATAATATCTATTTTTTGATTTAATATACAGTGGCCTACGTTTTATTTATACTTGTACTTGTACTTTTTATAATAAAAATGTACAAGCTATTTACAACAGCACTGCGCAATAATAAAATGCCTAACATCAAATCACATAGCTTGGAATTACTCGAAACCCCTCCCTACTCTGAACGAACAAATCACAATGGACAAACAGGAGGTATCTAAACACAATACTATCCAAACAGGACAAACAGACAATCCTATTTGTTTGTGATAGTTGAACGTTTATTCACAACTCGAACACTATATTATGCGTCTGCGTAACTTAAACTAAATAACACGTTTACATTTTATAGAAATATCCTTGTAAGGTCTAAGACGTCCTACAAACTGTATCAGTCACCTCACAAGTATAGATAATCTGACACGTTTGAATACCATGAATATTACAAATTTAAAACAATACCACGAACAAGCAGAGTATCCTACCCGGAAAAAACATGGGAAATCAGGATACGTAAGAACTATTCTAATTTTATTAAAATAACTATTAAATCTTAAGCCTGCATCAAACTTATAGAACAACGTGTTTTATTGTGTAGTATTTCAGCTGTTCTATGGTGAACTGTCCATTTATTACTCGGTCATACGTTCAATACGACAGCCATGTTGAAGAGGTGCATTTGTGTAACCATTGCGGTTTATTTTGTGAAGACAAACTATTTCATATTTGCTCACAACCCCATACGCGGAAAGGAATTATTTACGATACTCTGGACAACCTTGTAACAACAGGTACCAGCCAAAGCTCCACTAATAATACTAGCTTCTCTCAAGCAGGTGCTGGAACTTCCAAACAAACAATACCAGTACAAGAACCAACCGCAACCACATCTGTAACTCAACAATCTGGAACTCAATCATCATCACAAACCACCAAAACGAAACAAAATTACAATACTAGAAGCGGTCAACTTGCACAACCACAACCACTTACTCAACAGAAACAACACCAAGATTTAAAAATAGATCTGTCTATTTTCAAGGAATTTACAAGATCAAATCTTGGATGCATTATAAAGTATATTTACAAACCTTTGGATTTATATCAAGATGTAAGACAATTATTAGAATCTATTTATGAACCCTTAGTTAAGTTAATTAGTCAAAATCTAGAATTACATACAAGTATAAAATCATCAATAATTATTGGATTTGTTTTAGAACAAGAAGTAATAATAGAGAACGAAACTGTTCAAAGGGAAAGAACTATATACATAGGTTCTTCTAATTATGATTTATTTAATTCAGAAGAGATTGACGATTTTATTTATAGGTGTACATCAGAAATTATTGAAAAGCTCAATGATTTTAACAAATTTGGTACATCATGGTCAGTTAAATTAATTGAATGCATACAAGTTAAAATTGGAATTTTAAATTTATTCTGTAAAGCCAAAGCCTCTGGATTTTTAAAAATGCCATTTCAGAAAAAAGGATTCTTAAATATTCGTAGTAACACCAAAATGTGTTTTCATTTCTGCATGTGTGCATTTCGTTATAGACAGGAATTAATAAATAATAACAAACAAAAAACTAAGTTAGAAAAACAAAATAACTTAAAACGTAGTTCTACAAAACGTTTGACTTGCGCAAAAAATTATGAGCAATTCCTAAACAGATTTAATTTTAATGGGGTGCACACTCCAATTCATCTACCAGATGATCTAGAAATATTTGAACAAAATAATAATATCTCAATAACTATTTTCACACATAAATTTGAAGATACAATTATTTATAGAAAAAGCAATTACACGTCACAAACGGCTGAGCATTGCAATTTATTTCTTATTCGTCAGCAACCAAAAACAAATAACGACACTGAAACAATTCTATTTCACCTAGTTCTTATAACAGACTTGAATAAGTTTCTTTGTAATGGAAAAACTAACAAGCAATTTAAATGCACTCAATGCTTTCGCTCATTTTGTTCAGAGAAAGGTATTCAGAAACATTTAAACGTGTGCAAAGAATTGGGAAAACCAAAACTAACATTTCCAAAACCTGGGATGTTTATTAAATTTAACAAAGTATGGCAAACATTACCTTATCCTTACATTATTTACTACAGTTTTCATACATTTGTAGAACCAATACCAGCTAACACAAATATATTTACAAAATATAATGAAATTCTTAAATCAACATTTAAACCGGCAGCATTTAGCTTATTTATAGTTAGGCATTTTACTAAACAAAGCTTTGTAGTAGCGTTTGAATACTATGATTCAAATAATATAATGAAACAATTTTTTATTCGTATATTCCATTGGGCTAAAATACTGCTCACTCAATTAAGAAACACAAATAATTATATACAACCTACAAATAAAATGCTTAGTCAATATAAAAATGCTAGCAATTGTCAAATGTGTGGCATTGAATTCAACAAATCAAAAAACATTGTACGAAATTTGCATCACGATCACAACTCGGGTGAAGTACTAAGTATCATTTGTAGCACATGTAATTTAGCTACAAAGTATAAATTCGAAATTCCAGCTATTTGCCACCAAGCTAGTCATTTTGATTTTCATTTAATATTAGAAGCTTTAAAAACCAACCTTTTTGAAGCCAAAGACATCGATATTATTTCTAAATCACCGCAAGAAATTATTTCAATAAGCATAACTGCTAAGAATTTGTGGCTACCTAAATTAAAATTAAATGTTTTGAACAATTCTAATGATACTAAACAAAATTATAAATTATTTGCTAACGTTAAAATTAGATTTTTAGATTCAAATCTATTTCTTGACTCGAGTCTGAAAGAACTGCTTGAAAGTGTGAATGTTAATACCATTGACTGTTTCAAATTAATTCCACAATGTTATACCTACTTGAATCTGCCTACAAATTCAACATCTACGAAAGAAAATATTAAACTACTTACTAAAACATTGTGCTTTCCTTACAAATATCTTACAAATCAAGCACAATTATCAAATAATATACCAATTCCAGGTCGTGAATGGTTCACTGATGATATAACAAATAACGAAAATATAGTAAGCGATCAAGAATGGGAACTTATACAAACTACATGTAAAACATTTAAGTTAGACAATTTAAGACAGTACACTAGATACATCACAATGCTAAAAGCTATACATACTGCTGAAGTATGGCTGAATTTCAAAAATATTGGTTTTCACAATTTTGGTTTAGACGCAACATATTCTTTAACATTGGCCAGTTTTTCGTGGCAATGCTTTCTATATTTTTCAAAAGCAAAAATAGAATTAATTAGAGATCCTAGAATATATAAATTAATAAAAAATGGAATTCAAGGAGGACAATGTGTAGCGACTCAGCATATTGCAACTGCAAATAATGAACGTTGTCCTGGAGGAATTGATCCCTCAAAACCTGAAACACAACTTATAGCATTAGATATCAATTCATTGTACCCACACGTAATGCAGAAAAAAATGCCAGTATCAGATTTTAGGTACATTGACGACCCAATTGAATTAAATCAAATTAATTGGACAGACCCAAATCTAGGAAATCAAGATTCAGATATAAGTTATATAGTTTGTGTAGATTTAGTTTACCCTCAAGAATTACATGACAGAGATATAGACCTTCCATTAGGTCCTGAGGTAAAACAAATCCAATTAAAAGATCTTAGTAAACAACAATATAAACTAGCTACAAAATATTATAAATTAAATCGTGAATTTATCACAAAAAAAAGGTTACTTTTAACTTTGTACGATAAACACAATTATGTAATACATATTGAATTACTACATTACTATTTATCTAGAGGAATGCAATTAACTCAAGTTCACGCAGCTTTTCAATTCAGACAAGAAGCCTATTTTAAAGATTATATTATATTTAATTTAACAAAACGAAAACAAGCAACATCTGCATTAGAAAATCGATTCCATAAAAAAATGTCAAATGTTATATATGGAAAATGTCTTCAAGCAATTTTTCAACTTATAAGTAAATTATGTACAAGTTTAGTTTTATTAGTCAAGCTATAAAGTTTATTGCAGCAGCAGAATGTCACGATTTTGAACCTTTGAATGAAAATACTAGCTTATTTACATTTCAAAAGAAAGAGTACACAGTTTCTAACAATTCTCCTGCTGGAGCTAGTACATTATGGTTTGCAAAGGAACATTTTTATAAAAAATGGGATAAAATCAAAGAAATATTTGAATACAAAGCACGCTGTACATATTCAGATACAGATAGCTATTATTTAAACGTATCTAACACACTTACAACATTTTATGAAAACTTAATTAACAATTACAAAGAGTTTGATTTTTCAAAAATTCCAAAATCTCACCATATTTTTCAATTTAATCCATATTTACTTACATTAATTGAATCAAACGAAAACAAAGATGGAGACGTAAGAATTGAAAGTTTAGATATCAAAGAAATCATTGCACTCAAAAGTAAAATGTACTCTCTACAATATTTTACAGGAAATGAACAACAAAAATGCTGTGGCATACCTAAATCATATCTTATTGCAAACTATAGACACAATCAATTTAAAAAAGCTCTTAAAAATAATGATTTAGCAAAAACAATTACAATAGAATCTATAAGATCTATTAACTACAAATTATATTTAGTTACTGTAAATAGAATGTCTTTAAATAGTATAGATATAAGTCGTGTATTTCCTGATTCCAGTAACATAAATTTAAGTTACCCTTTAGGACATTATAAAGTACGATAAGATATGAGTACATGTAACTAAAGAATTACAACACTACAAAACAATAAATAAAATTTTTTAAGTGTCCTTGCTTTGGTTATTCATCTTAAAATGTAAATAATTCTATTTTACACAATGTTTATTCAAATAGTATCGAGAATGGGGTGAAGCGGGTCGTGTTTTGACAAAAATACATTGTGTAAAAGCGCATGCGTAACACTTAAACATGTGAATTACTCGCTTTTATTTTTGTATTTTAACGGCTCCATTCATATCGATGCTATTTGGTATTTGTCAAAACACGTGGTTCACTCATCATAGGACCTTATTGAACCTGCCTGAGATCCGAGTAAGGTCGTTCATACACTCCATATTACATCATTCATACATCCAATATTATTACATTCTATACTTTTTGGACATTATAATACATATACTACGTCTATATCATGCCGAAAAAAACGAAATAAAAACGTTTTCCTGCAAGCACAAAATCAAACTACCATGTTACAAAAATAACTAATTCAAACTTAATAATATAACTCCATATAATTTTTGAACTAACCTAATCAAGCACCTTATGCTTTGATATTATTATACTTTTCATGCATCATCTAAAATATACCACGTCTATATTATGCCGAAAAAAACGTTTAAAAAACCTTTTATTTAAACACTAAATCAAATCACTATACTACAAGAATAATCAACTTGCATATCCATACACCTATATATCGTTGTTTAAACTCATCCAACCAACCACATTAAACAGCATCAGTTTCATTTTTATTTTGAAAATTTTTCCTAAAAACGTTATTTTGAATAAACCGCCTTCGCCAAAAACGTTTTTTTTAATTATTATATCTGCTATCTTTTCAAAAACACCATATACTCTACTTTTTATATGTATCATGGAATTCGTCCCAAGCATTCTATCCAAGCAATTACATATTTATTATTTTAATTCTTAAACCATACACCCCTAAACATTAAACGTTTTACTATATGCCAATATCCACCATCTTTTAAAATGGCCGCCATGATCCAAAGTACCTCGACCACGTGATGTGTGACGTAATTCGACCTGTTCCAGGCTCTTTACCTAGTAGTCTGGTATCCCTGAGCGCAAATTACCTGTGTAACAAACGTAATGGCTTTACTAGCTTGACCAGCCCTGGCAGTTCGTCCTACTCTGTGAATGTAATCCTTAATGTGCGTCGGGTTATCAAAATTGACCACCACGTCCACATCGGGGATGTGTAAGCCTCTAAAAACACAAAAACGCTGTTGCTATCAAAATGAAAATAACACTTGGCGAATTATCTATGTAATAGATATATAGCTAAAGCTGCTGATTGCTACTAATAGCATATTGGTATGTAATTTCAAGTCTGCTTATTTATATTATGTGCATATATGTGTCATTGAATACATAATGTTATTTTTAAATAAATAATTTAATGCTATTATTCAATACTATTAAATATAACATATAGTGAGGGAAGAATCAAAACCACCTACGAGTTTATAAAATGTGCAAAATATTTACATGATTTTGGGAAGTGCTGAATGTTTTGTTTATATTATTTTAAAAAGTACGAAATGTCATAATTGCATGTTTTCGGGAATTGCAAAACGTCATATTTACTTTGTTTTTGGGAACTGCAAAATTTTCCGTTCATATTGTTTTGAAAAGTGTAAAATGTAAAATTGCCTGTTTCTGGGAAGTACTAAATGACAAAATTTGCATGTTTTCGGAAAGTGCAAAATGATCTGTTACTATTTACTATTTTAAAAGTAGGAAATGTCAGATTCAATGTTTTAGGAAGTAAAAATGTCATAATTGCGTGTCTTCAGAAAATGCAAAACGTCATAATTGCATGTTTTCGGGAAGTGCAAAATATTCCATTTACAAGTTTTTGAAAATTGCCGAATATTTTAACTAACAATTTTAGAAAAATCATGTTAATTTTTGTGTAGACAGCGCATTTTGGTTTTAGATAAAAATGGATATGGGTCATGTTTAGTCTTCACTCACGATATGTATGTGTACTTTAACGCATAAGTGGGTGTTGTTGACTGGTTTTGCATAACTTTAACACCACGGGATCAATTTATTTGATTTGTCTAACTATAACTAACACGTTACATGACCATATACTACGTGTACATGGTTAATTTAAATGTTTTATTTACCTGCTGGCAACATCAGTAGATATAAGAATTGACTTGTTTTTCCCCTTAAATTTATTTAAGGAGACCAGTCGCTTGTTTTGTGCCATTTAACCGTACAATGGAATTGCATTGAAACCCAAGTTCCATATTCGGTATTCCGTAGTCCGTGTCCGTCTCCGTAGTCCGTGTCCGTCCGTAGGAAAAGTGCAGTTTTCATCGCATTTGCACAGGTAGCACACAAAACCATAAACGAATTTCCGGCGTTTTCGTTCAAAATGTGAACCAAGTACACGTCCTAATAATAGGAAATCATAAAGATCAATAAATTACATGAACAATAATATAGTTTGCCCAATTCAAAGACGAAACTGTATTGAATAGACCTTGGAATCATATTTATATAATCACAATTACAATGCCATATATCCTCTGCGAAGAACCAAAATGACCCATATCCGTTTATAGCTAAAAAAAATATCAACTATCTACACAAATATTCAAACATATATTGAAAGCATTTCAAAAAACATTTTGAACTTTTCAAAAACATGGAATTAGAACATATTGCCCCTTTCAAAAACATGTAAATAGGACATTTTAAAATTTTCAGAAACTCGTAAGTAACATTTTAAACATGTTTTTCATTCTGTTTTTATGACAGCTCATTTCTGTCTAAATTGGATTTAGGTAATTTTGGTTCTTCACAGACGATATGATTTTAAGGTTTTCAAATAAATTTGATATCTCGACATTTTAAACTATTAAAATTTATAAATGTAATTCCTAAATTGCTAAATTTTGTTTTTTTTAAACCACCGTAAATCCAGAACATTAAAACATGTAGCGACAGCGGAAGTAAATCGAAAAAATATACAAATTAAGCTAATTCTAATTATATATTAAAATATTTGTAACTACCGTATATCCTATAATAATGCGCGGGTCTGTGATAGTACGCGGGTCTGTATCAGTACGCGGGTCTGAGAGCCCTCAGTTTGAATAGTGCGCGGGTCTGTAATAGTACGCGGGTCTGTTTTTTTTGTTTTTATTGCCATCAATTAATTAGTTTTACACAATTAGCTATTTTATGGGCCTATATGCCAAAATGTATTGATTTTCTGCAAGCATAGGTACTTACTAGACGAGTACGTTGTTTTACAATTGTCTGTACAACATATTTCAATGAAAACAATAAAGAAAAAATTTGTTTATGTATTGCATTATGTAAAACAAATTAAAAATTTATAAAATTTGTGTCCTTAACATAAATACTTCGAAAAATATTGCTACATAAAAGATTTAGCAATTTTTAAATTACATTTTGTAACAATTTATTACGAATTTTAATGCACGTTTAGCTTAAATATTTAAAACTTTAGCACAAACAGTGTGAAGCCATTGTGAATTTTTCGAAAGTCATGCAGCTGCGAAGTATTTATTTAAATTAACTTTTTATGCTAAAATCCTTTTTAAATAAAATATCAGTTTTGATAATCTTTTGTTGTTTGCACGGTGATGGCTGGATAAAACAATTTTCATAAACTGGGAATTTCTGCATTTTATTTAGTACGCGGGTCTGTAATAATACGCGGGTCTGTAATAGTACGCGGGTCTGAGAGGTCCAAATTTGGATAGTACGCGGGGCGTACTATTATAGGATATACGGTACATACCTTGAATTTAAGAGGAATGAAAACAGCATTTATTGGAGGAGCTTATCCACAGTTGTGTATTTGGTGGACACCTCAACTTTAGCAGGATTCCGAAGAGAAACCGTCTGTAGCTTTTGAACTTTCTTGGTCATCGTAGCTGAGAACATGTATGTTTTTCGATCTTTCGGTACAACTTCGAGAATTTTATTTACTTCAATTTCAAAATCCATATTAACGATTCGATCCGCTTCGTCCGTCATCCATGACAAGGAATTTTTAATGGATTTTAAAAAATGAAATCCTTTTGTATTTTCTGAATGATTGTGAATTGATGAGCCGACCAGGGGTTGCAATGATAATATGTGGTTTCTTAGCCAAGGATAGAGCTTGAGTCATCACATCAATTCCACCCCAGATAACGCAGGACTTGACCCCAATACAGGCACCCAGAGCTTCAAACTGTTCCGAAATCTGAAATTAAAGCTCACCGGTCGGGTGTGAGGACGAGAGAGCAAAGGGGCGTTGCGGAAGGATCGGCAGAGCAAAGAGCAGCAAATGCACACGTTTTACCCGAGCCCGTTTCTGCGAGACCGATGATATCCTTACCTACAGGTAGTGGCAAAATATACGCAAAAAAAACTTAATAATTCCTTTACAAAAGCAAAATTCTTGCAAGGGTTGATTAATGTAGTACAATACTACATTGCAATAATAATACATATATCGCCTGTGAAGAATCAAAATGACCTATACCCAATTCAAGCTACAATCAAAATAAAAATGAGCTACCTATGTCATTAAAACAAAATGAGAAACATGCGTAAAATGTTAATTAGGAGTTTTGAAAAAACCTAAAATGTCCTATTTACATGTTTTTGGAAAGGTGCAGAATGTTTTAATTCCATGTTTTCAAAAAGTGTAAAATAATGTATTTACATATTTTTGAAAAGTGCAAAATGTTCTGTTTAAATGCTGTCAAGACATATTTGAATATTTGTGTAGATACTTGATTTTGTTTTTAGTTAAAAATTGATATATGTCATTTTGGTTCTTTACAGATGATATATTTGATAAAAATAATAATAATGCATAACTACAATGCATAGTAGTTGAAATATTAAAATTAGAAGGACTAACCCTGTACAGCAAGTGGAAGGGACTCCTTCTGAATTTTTGACTGGGTTTTTTCCAGCCAAGCTTTAGACAGGCTTCGAAGAGTCGAGAACCTCATTTGTCATTCAAACACTGGAACAAATTGATTTAAACAAAAGTTAAAAGTTGCTAAAACACATGTATGTACATTTATAGGTTACGTACGTACTCAAACAATCACCAATCATGAATAATGTGCATGAATAAATCATTTACAGTTAATTACTAAGTCTTTAAATGTTGTGTTGTATTCTGGTCCCTTTTCTACAATTTCATCGTCGTCATCGTCATCGGCACTCTCACTTTCATCTTTATCACTGCCAGTAGCAGCAACATCCGTATCCGTTGACGCCAGAACAGAATTTTATTCTTTACATTTTTTATGAATTCTTTAGCTTGATTTTCATTTGGATTTCTGTTGCCATTTTTACTTTTAATTTCAACTTCGACAGCCTTCTGGTCTTCGCTACCGTTCCCATTCTCGTTTTCGATGCTTTCACAGTTTGATTCAATATCAGAATCTAGCTCTAGCTTAATTTTATTTCAACTTTTTATTTTTATTTTTGACCATTTTTAAAGATATTCTTTTCTGTAGAGATGCACTGGTACAGACATAGACACCGACCGATGTCAAATGTCTGAATTTCTAAACATTAATAATAATAATTCTAAAGTTCAATGTAGGCTCTCCACGATTCTATGTCAGTTTACACAAAGATCTCACTACTACAATTAAAATGCGTTACTATATGCTAATTATTATGAAATATTTAAGTCAATACGAGGATATTTAATAATTTAATTAGAATTAAAGTCCTAAATTTCACAAATGAGCGAAACACGAGGAATACTTTACAAAATGCAAATCTGGCAAAAAGTCGGTATTATCTCAGCACTCAGCAGCCAGGATCGTACCAGGAGATTTGAATTTCCCCCCTATGTACCAGGCAGTTGTACCAGTAACATGTACCAGATTATCGTACCAGTCATATGTACCAGTTTATCGTACCAGTAATATGTACCAGTTTATCGTGCCAGTAGTATGTACTAGTTTATCGTACCAGTAATATGTATCAGTTTATCGTACCAGTTTATCGTACCAGTAGCACGGAACGGTCGTACGCGCCATTTAAATGTACCAGGCGTCAGTTATGGTTATGGGTAGCATGCACTCTCGAGTACAGGATAGCATCAAGCTGAAAATGAACTGACACCACCAATGAAAACAACACAATTGCATTATTTGAAATTTGAGGTCACTGACATCAGCAAGGACTAACAATAAGATTAGAAAATATATATGATGATGTACACAGCAGTAAGCGTCGTGGTTGAAAAAAACATACCAAACTTTGCTTAGGTTATTATTGGACGTGAAATTCGAGATTTTATCTGCCAAAAGAACAACAAACTGTTTGAATTTCATGAAAAGGATCCTACATTTTTTCAAGGTCGTAGTATGTGTACATATTTTGAACTGAGGGCTTATTTAGGCCCATCAAGTAACGAGAAAGAGCAAAATATAAAAGCAATTCTGTTTTTTCAACACTTTGGAACTATCCCATCCCAAGCGACAGAAGCATTCTGTATCTGCGGTGAACCATGTAAATGTCGCAGTGACGCGTACCAGTCCAAAGTAGCAGTTACAAGTAACAGTCACACGTACCATTTAAATGTCGCAGTGACGCGCACCAGTCCAAAGTAGCAGTTACAAGTAACAGTCACACGTACCATTAAAATGTCGCAGTGACGCGTACCAGTCCAATAAAGTACCAGTTAGAAGTAACAGTCACACGTACCATTTAAATGTCGCAGTGACGCGCACCAGTCCAAAGTAGCAGTTAAAAGTATTAATTCGTATTAGCGAAGAATACTAAAAATACCTCATTCAACAAACTTTAGTTTTTTTTTAAATTTTTAAAAACAAAAAAATGCTATTTACATAATGTTCTGTGAATTACAAAAAGTGCTGCAATGTTTTGCGGAAAACCCGGGAGAGTCCCGGAGTCAAATGTCATGTCCCGCTCACCGGAGTCAATCATAATTGGAAAGTAATGAAAACTATAGACTTAAACGCGTTTTGAAATAGCAACTGCCTTCAGACAATTTCATTATGACAATTGAATAATAGCAACTGCATGACAGAAAATACATTTATCGTATTTCTTCTAATAGTACGCGGGTTTCTAATAGTACGCAGGGTGTAGCTGCCTCAGTTTGGGTTGTACGCGGGTCCATTTACCACACTATTAAATGGCAGTGCGCAGGTCTCTATTAATGCGCGGGTCCCAATTTATACACGGGGGGTTCGAAGCTCGAGTTTGAATAGTACGCGGGGCGTACTACTAGAGGAAATGCGGTACGTTTCAGAAGTTTCGTGGCGTCTTCCTTGTGGCAACTGCATAATGACATTTGCATGGTTGTTACTGCGAGTTGGATTTTGCCCCGTGGCAACTGTCTCGTGGCAACTACCAAGGTGACAATGGTATAGTTCTAACTGCAAAGTGGAGTCCACATAGGGACACCTGCTTGGTTGGATCTGCATAGTAGCATCTGTTTGGAGGCACCTACTTATTCAACTGCATTTTGGCAGCTGCTAGTTGGCAGCTGCTAGTTGGCAGCTGCTAGTTGTCAACTGCTAGTTGGCAACTGCCTGGTGGTAACTGAGCGGTGAAAACTGTAAGACTGCAACTGCATATTGGTCACTTGCCTGTTGATACTGATTGGTGGCAGCTGCCTAGTGGGCGGCACCTGCCTGGCGGCGTCTATGCAGTAGTAGGATAAAAAACGGATTTTCAATCTCTATTGAAGCGCAGGATCTCAAATAATCCCTTGACCTCTAATAAGCGCCGGGTTGTAGCTCCAAAAAAAAATAATGTGCATTGGGACCTCAGCTGAGCGCCGGGCTGTAACTCCGAAAAATACAATGTGCGCAAGGCCTTAAATAATACTATCATAAATTCCCAAAAATAATACTCCACAAAATTCAATAAGCGCCGGTCCACTGACTCTGGCACTAGGGCCACGTGGGGTCACAATTTGGTCTAACGTATTATCTAATGATTTTATTTAATTATAGTGTTTTATATTTACCATCTCCCAGTTTTTCTGCTTATTCCGCCATACATCCGAATAACTTCCTTTTCTGCTTTTAGCGACCTTCCCTTGTTGTGTTTTCTCTTAAACAAATGTGATTCGTCTAGTTCAACTACATCATCGCTACCTCCAATCTTCTCGTACTCATGACCTTCAGCTTTTCTCGCTACTTCCTGGAATATTCTGTAATACACAGTTGCAGTGTTCGGCCTAACAGCGGTCTGCGAAGCTGCTTCAGACACATTCATTTTAAAGAACCAACACCAAAATATCTTCAAGATCTTCCCAGGCTCGAGCTTCGCTTTGTCAAGTAAAGTTCCTTTCAAAGGAGACAGCTGCAATATAATTATAAAGCTATATCTGAAACATTAAATAGTAAGTACATACAGGGAGTGTGGCACATTTCCAAGTCAGCCGTATGATAACTACCTACTATGTTATAGTATTACACGTATAGGACCCCAGCCAGGGGGTCATACGACACACACGCATACGGCAGGGTCACTTTGGGAGGGCAAACAATAATTTGTGGAAGATAAAAGTATTGCACATGACAAGAATGAGCGGAGAAATTGCAGTGCAAGTCAATCGGTCCCTAACGAGCTCTTAAAAAAAATGACCGAGGGTCCCTTTTTCTTGAAAAAACTACCTCAATTTGAGCCAGCCTGAGCCCGGGAGGAAAGACTCGTCCACTAAGCATGGGATTTGAAAAAAAAAATAAGCCCGAGCGTGCCTGCTATGTTTTTGATTTTACTGACCGGAGCTTCGGTCAGTGCAATCGGTCCCACCGGTCACCGGCTAACTGTCTAACGGTCTTACACTGCCAATTTCTGAATTGGGGAAGCGGAGGCACCAAGAAAGAGAAGGACAGCTGCTGTTAGCTCTGCTAATTGCCGACACCATGTTGGCAACAACCTAGTGACAACTGCCTTACGTCATCAGCCTTGCGCTGACAGTCTACAGGCAACTGCCGTGGTGGAACTGCCTTGTGGTAATTCCCTGTCAGGCAACTGCTCAGTGCCAAAGGTCTGCGATTTCATTGTATTGAAACACATTGAATAATCAATGTACACGAATGGCCTTAATACTTGTATTTTATATTTTGCTCTTTCTCGTTACTTGATGGGCCTAAATAAGCCCTCAGTTCAAAATATGTACACATACTACGACCTTGAAAAAATGTAGGATCCTTTTCATGAAATTCAAACAGTTTGTTGTTCTTTTGGCAGATACAATCTCGAATTTCACGTCTAATAATAACCTAAGCAAAGTTTGGTATGTTTTTTTCAACCACGACGCTTACTGCTGTGTACATCATCATATATATTTTCTAATCTTATTGTTAGTCCTTGCTGATGTCAGTGACCTCAAATTTCAAATAATGCAATTGTGTTGTTTTCATTGGTGGTGTCAGTTCATTTTCAGCTTGATGCTATCCTGTACTCGAGAGTGCATGCTACCCATAACCATAACTGACGCCTGGTACATTTAAATGGCGCGTACGACCGTTCCGTGTTACTGGTACGATAAACTGGTACGATAAACTGATACATATTACTGGTACGATAAACTAGTACATACTACTGGCACGATAAACTGGTACATATTACTGGTACGATAAACTGGTACATATGACTGGTACGATAATCTGGTACATGTTACTGGTACAACTGCCTGGTACATAGGGGGGAAATTCAAATCTCCAGGTACGATCCTGTCCATGGCTGCACGAGTCTAAACTGGGGACGAGGACTGTTGACTGTCACCACTGGTACGAAACCTGAATTATTCAACATTTAATTTTAACTACGAACCTTGAAATAATGAATCATCAATCATCCACACGTCCTTCTGTAGCTATTAATGTACTTTAAGTTATAATTGTCAATTGTTCAAATTTTTCACTGAACACTGAAGGGAAGCACTGATAAGTAAATAATGAGAAATAATTACAAATCAAGAATGATCGAAAAGCAAACAATTAAAAAAAAATAAATTACCTTTTAGCCTTTCAACTGCAACTAAATTAGCCAACTAATTAATACAGACAGTGGAAACTAAAAGTGTTATGTAGAAACTTCATCAACCGACAAGAACAACTAGCACTTCGCATTTAAAGTCGCTGTTACAGCCACAACAATAATTACTAAATATAAATAAAGGAATTTAAATAGGACGACCTAGTGATTCAGTTCAGTCATCGGTTCACGCTCACGCTTGTCGCAGTTTAGAGAATCAAAGTTAAAATTTGGATTTAATAACTATTCGGTAGCCTTGTTCAGACAGAACTTAAGGATGAAGCGAAACCGTCAAACAGGCGACGAAAGACGAAAATTGAGAATTACGACTTCTGCAACTACTAGTTAGATTTATTGTTTTATTGTATAAGGTATTATTATAGTAGGTAGTAGAGGTACAACACGTACAACTTCACAAAATTACCAACTACAAAACGTGGTGTGGAATGGAGTTATGCAGCCAGCAGCCCGCCGAAGTGCAACAGGAAATTTAAATTTCCCTTCTATGTACCAGCTACTGTTGTATTTTGTTCACAAATCCCGATAGTTTTTTCGCTTGTGATTGTGTTATCACAATCACAATCACAAACTACTAAAATGAGATTGTGCACGATCACAAGATCATCACAACGAAGCAACAACAAACGAGCACTAAATGATTTTGGGATCGTCCGTAAATGACGTCCTGAAAATAATCATTCTTTTATTAGGATCGTCCGTAAATGACGTCCCGAAAATAATCATTCTTTTATTGGGATCGTCCGTAAATGACGTCCCGAAAATTATCACTCTTTCATTGGGATCATCCGTAAATGACGTCCCAAAAATTATCATTCTTTTATTGGGATCGTCCGTAAATGACGTCCCGAAAATTATCAATCTTTTGTTGGAATCGTCCGTAAATGACGTCCCAAAAATTATCAATCTTTTATTGGGATCGTCCGTAAATGACGTCCCAAAAATTATCATTCTTTTATTGGGATCGTCCGTAAATGACGTCCCGCAAATTATCACTTTTTTGTTGGGATCGTCTGTTAAAGACGTCCCCCAAATTATCACTATTTTAGGACCCACATACTCCTCTGCACATTTTGTAAAGGATAATTTTATATGTTGCTTTTTATGATTTATGTGCTGCTAATAGATTTACAAAATGAATAAATTATTATTATTATTTTTTTATACGCTTCACTTCGTATTATTTTGTTGTACACAAATTAAAAATACGTATGTTTACTTAAAGTAAGTGCAACTAAAAAAAACTTGTCACTGAAAACAATTTTTTTAACTCCAGTGCAGAATGCACAAGTTAATTTAGTTATTGGTGTGTGTACAGTGTTATTGATAGAGTTTCAAGTGTGATATTTGCTCCAGCAAAGTTCAAAATCCAGTACCTACAACTCTACGCAGTTTCTACGTTTGATGGAATCAAATTTTAGCTCATTTTGTTTTTATTTTCAGCAAACCAGCTATTGTTGACATTATCATATTATCTGGATCATATTTTTAGTGAAATTCAATATATATTGCACCAAAAATATGATAATATAAGTGTACAATGTGATAAAACTCATCCTATTGTGTAATTACTGGACAGTTAAACTTAGAATCAGGAATATATACTTCTTTGAACACTAAAATGTATCAATAAATGATAAAAATATGAAAGTATTACTCTAACTTCCTCATTTTAGTTTGTTATTTGTTTTACAATTAAATGCGATAGATATCAAATTCTGCACTTCAAAGGTGTGGGTATTCCATGTTGCACTTTACTGGTGCAGGTAATACATTTTCCACTCTAGTTATAACATTGTAAGCATGTATCAATAATTTAATGCACTTATGCATTTTGATGGACTTGGGCTAAAGCGCGTGTAAGAAACGAATGGACATTGGCAAACACCTCTTCACTGACGATACCATTTTCATGGTGCTCTTTGTAGTTTAGTCAGTTTTTTTAGTCTTACTAAAAATAGTTCGTAGTAAAATGTACAGAAAGTAGAGAGTACGACTAATTTTAAAAGAACACAAAATAAAAACGGAAAACTAACTTTTGTCATTTATACACTTAATATCGTAAATAAAACATGTAAACAGGAGGGCCAATGTGTCTACAACATAGTCATGAAACTTCATGTAAACAAAATACAGTTTTCAAAATGTGCAAAAAATGTCATGGGGTAAGTGGGTCCCAAAAATGTGATAGTTCAAGTGCGGTAATTTAACGACAGTCTTAACAAAAGAATGATAATTTTCGGGACGTCAGTAATGAACGATTTCAATAAAATAATGATCATTTTCAGGACGTCATTAATAGACGATTCCAATAAAATAATGATCATTTTCGTCACGTCATTTATGGACGATCCCAATAAAATAATGATAATTTTTGGGACGTCATTTATAGACGATCCCAATAAAACAATGATAATTTTCGGGACGTCATTTATGGACGATCCCAATAAAATAATGATAATTTTCGAGACGTCATTTATGGACGATCCCAATAAAAAAATGATAATTTTTGGGACGTCATGTATGGACGATCCCACTAAAGGAATGATAATTTTCGGGACGTAATTCATGGATGGTCCCAACAAAAGAATGATAATTTGCGGGACGTCATTTGTGGACGATCCCAATAATACTGGAAAAGTTCCCCCCACCACCCCCCCCTTGTTGTCAACAAATTAGGTTTTTTCATCGTTTTGTTAACAATCACAATTTTTCACAATCACAATCTTAGGCTGGTAAAATAAATTGTTAACAATGTAAATTGTGATTGTTTTGTGATGTGAAAATCACAATTATCACAAACAATTGTGAACAAAATACAACAGTAGTACCAGCAAGTTGTAACAGGAAATTGAAAAGTTTGTCGTATCAGTAGTATGTAACAGTTTGTCGTATTAGTAAGGGGGCGTTCACAAATAATATCATCGCTTGGGTAGACTGGTGGGTCTTAAAAGTGACGATTTGCATGTAATATTAACTCAGTAATATTTGTTATATTATTATATATATTTCTTCATAATTATGATTTGGTAGCATAGACTAGCATAGCTGTGGTAGCAGCAAAAATGTATTTCAATTTTGATTTTTTGTGTTTTCCTTACAAACATGCTGTTTTGTAACTCGACTTGAATTTGATTATTGGAAATTGTAATATAAACCGAAATTGTGTCAATTATTGGAAATCAGTACTAACTATATGTAAGAACTGTGAAACTGTGTAATTAAGACACTTGAATAAAGCTGAAACAAAAAAATGTATACGTTTAATAGCTATGTAAAAAATAATATAGAAATAATAATAGCCCTATTCTTAGCGTTATTCTAATAATAATTTTTACTAATATTTACTAATTGATAATACGAAATACCACGACTCCCCATCATGTACTAAATAATCATTTGAATCATGTACACTGCTTATGCTTGTGGCAATATCCGTTTTACTGTGTTATAATATCAAAAATTGTTATAATTAATAATTATTGCTGTTATTGTTTGTTGTGTTACCGATGAAATAATGGCTTTGCGCCAAATTGGTTTAAATAACACTACAATAAAGTTCAACTAGCTAACTAACTAACATGCATGTGTGTCATTTGGTTAGCTCACGCAAGAAAAATACTTTGAATTTTGCACAACCTATTTAGTTCGTTATTTTTAGCTTAAAAGAAATTGGAAAAAGTAAATTTTATTTCATCCTTCCGGGTGCACATGAATGCTTGATTTGAAAACTTAGCAAATAGAAATTTCGGGAAAATTTTCCGGCGGTACGGGTCGGAAACGGTAAATGAAATGTTGTTCCGGTTTCCGAAACTCAGGGCGGGAAACGAATTCCTTCGGGACGGGAAGGGAAATGGAATTTTCCTTCCCTTCCCGGACCGAACGACAGTCTAGATCTCTGCTAGATCTCTGCAGTTTACTCCATGAATGCATTCAGATATGGTGTAGTGGCGTAGGGTTGCAGCTCTGCAGTAGTAATTAGTGCGTTGTATCTGTTGAACGAACCCAGAGCTTGAAAAAGTGTAACGCACCCTTTAAATGTCCCGATAACTTACTTAGTATTTTTTCCTAGCTGCAACTACCAGCACTACCATAAGAGTTTGTTTTTTTCTTTTTCTGAGCTTTGCAGACCCCATAATATCTGTTTTATTCGTCAATTTCGATAAAACTTGTTTTATACCTGTGGAACTTTGTCTGCAGTAGTTCCACAAAATTGTTTTTGTTATGCACAGTACTTGTATTATGACAAACTAAATACCAAATAGTCACGATTGCAGAAGACGCTGAAGCCTGAAAGGGTTGTGCTTTTCAGTATTCTATAATATTCATACACACCTTTAGCTATCCAAAAGGTCATTTACTACACAAGCCAAAAATAGGGTAGCTATAAAAGACCAGGACCAGGCAGCCGCAGAAATTTAGACAATTCCTATGGACGGTCATCAGGAAAGTGCAACACATCCGAAATTATCTCTGAGTATATTAGAAGATAAAACTAAAATGCCAGTTGCAAATATTGCCTGTAATTTACGGCTTTTATGTTAACTGGGGCCACTCACTTCGGGTTGGTTTGGTTGCAGAACGTGTTTGAAATTTCGATATGTTGAAGCGTATCTGAAAAAAATCTGGGTTTAAGTCAGTTAGTCAGTTTAAAAAAATAAATGTTCAAGGGTGATTTAATGAATGTAAAAATATATTGTAGGAATATAAATGATGTCACGGGTATGTAGTGATTTTGATACTGACATGTAAGAGAAAAATGTCCTCGTTGTGCTTTGGGAGGAATATGTCTAGGGAGTTAATGTCCTTGGGGGGAAATGTCCGCGGGATAAAATGTCCTACATCCATTTTAATTGCTGTAGAATATGATTCAACTTGTGAGCGATCTGCTTGCTGATTACGATGAAGATCGCTGTAAGGATCCGAATTCTGCTTTACACGAGTTAGTTGAACAGGTAATTCTTATAAAACTCAAGTTAGTAATATAATACTATGGAAAACATGACACGACGGTATGTTGCAATAGTTGCTACACTAACTAAAAGAAAATTGCATATGTTATTATTGTAGTCAGCTAACAAATGAATGAACACGAAAATCTAATAGTAATAGATTCTTATGTACATCTTGGTTTCTTGTGTATTCTTTTGTACTTGCATATCACTATGTTTTAATATCATTAAATGGCAGAAATGTGTCAGAGGAAGAGAGAGAAATAATAGAAATAGATACCCAAGCAACATTGTGAAGTTAAATAGTCGTTTATATTACGTTGCAAAATGTAAATACGATGGTTTATAAAACGTTTATATGTGATTTTTTAGTAAAATGTTAGTTGCAATATGGTTTAGATGTCCGGGCGAAATAACGTTTATGCTAAACCTCTTTTCAACGTTGATGGTAAACGTAATTTTATGCGTTGATGCTAGCCTATATTTTAACGTTTACACTAAATCTTATTTAAACGTAGCAAACTATAAATCTACGTTTTTTAAATGTTGTTACTTTTATTAAATACTGCAATTATACTATTTATAAACAACAAAAAGTATGTTATTACATATAAACAAAAAATCCATTACTCATACAAAACAATTATTAAATAAATAGACAACTTTGAGTTGTCAAGTTTTTATTTTTCAGACCAAAATAAGTTACAGCAGTTAAATAAATAATTTGTTTTTTAATTTAATAGTAACTGCAATATAAAAATGGTAGCAAATACCAGTATTTTCATTTAAGCTCACGCGTTTTTTTCTGAAATTCACGGTCGCAGTTGAAGTGCTCGTCTCTCGTATGTTTTTCTGTTTTCGAATCTTGCTAACCAACTAAGGTACTTACCTAAAGAAGTTATCTACATGAAAAATTTAAAAAAAACCAAGAATTCGATTTAGGTTCGGCAGGAATACAAATTGGTAGTTAATAAATCGTAAATTCTTTGAGAAAATAAAGAGATGACATTAAACATTGATATTTGTTACTGTATGGCATAGCAAGTGTTTACTACTCAACCTACCATTAGTTTGCCGTCTTCAATAGTCTTCATATTATTTCTTAAAAAACTGTAGCTAGAATCAGCAGAATTATTTTCCTGAACTCCATAAGTACTTACTAGGCGGTTGTAGAACCAAGACCAGAAAACAGAAAAATCATCTGACAGCAGACAGCACTAAAAAATGTCAAATGTTTCTGCTATTGATATTGTTGGAGTTGTTGGAGATTAAATGAGTATGAGTGTGGAGTAATTAGGTATATTAGTGGTAGTACTGGCAGTGGCAGTGCTAAAGTTGAAGGTTAACTTTTAACTTAAAGCTTTTAAGTTCAATTAAAAAACGTTTAATTTAATAACCTAAATTTAATCATTAAATATTTAATGATTAAATCTTAAATCCGCAATTGTGCACCGTGCTTTTCCGTACTTAGTACACGGTGACGGTAAAATACAACTAAATGAGAATAAACCGACAGAATTTCACTCGCCTCTCCAGCACAAAAGAAAATTCTGCCACTTAGAATGATCTTCACATCAGCATTGTCTCATTGTGTTGTCTTAACATCATTGGAGATTGCAAATACTTTTATTATTCAAAATTAGAAATCAAACAAGTCACACATCGTACACACTTTGCCTCGTTGCCATGGACACATGAAATACTTGAATACTTCGTACTCACAAATAATACGGAATAGTTTTCATTCGAGGTTGATGATAAACATCGTTTCTTTGGTTAACGTTATATGTTGCCATGTGCAGAAATTTTTTTAAATGCAGTCGATTGTCAACGTTATTTCTCTCATTATCATACACTTATCATTTACGTATTTTATGACAACCAAATCTAAACGTATATTTGCCTAAGCTATGCTGCATGGGTGTGGGTAAAACAGGATATGAAAAAAATTGAATTTTGACATTTAAAGAATAATGTGTAAGGTGTTATCCAATAAAATCAAAAAGAAAAGTACATAACCGATTCATTCACATTAATTTGCATTAAAAGAATAAAGGGTGGACATCAAGTTTAAACCTTTGTCTCTCTCTTCTTTAACTCATACTAGGTTACTTTTCTTCCAATTATTTGCTTTAAGCCAACAATCTCTTTCTTCTGCTTCCCTATATTTCATATCCACCCATTTAGCGAGATCGCTAAGATTCTTATCTTTATCATCTTCGCTAAGGTTCTTATCTTCATCATCTTCGCTAGGATTCTCATCTACATCATCTTCGCTACGATTCTGATCTTTATTTTCTTCGCTAAAATTCTCATCTGCATCATCTTCACTAGATCTTAAACGTCAGAAATGTACAAACATTTAAATTAGAATTAGAATAAAAATCATAACTAAAATAAACAAGTAATGTCATTGAAGCTGCAGCATATACGTAAACCCTAGTAAGCGCCATGCAGAAAAGCTATTTTTAAGATATTTTAAACTGTATAAACGTACTTAAAGTAACTTACTCGTCCACTTTTGAAGGACATGCTTGTCCATCTGCACTCTCTTTCTTATCTTCTGCAGTGTGGGTTAGTGTTGCCTCAACTTCCTCTAGCTCCGGCACCCCTGGGTGTAAGATCTTATCGTCAGTATAATCATTCTTAGAAGGATCACCATTCTGAGCTAAAAAGACAAACGACACAATTTTATGAATGATAGGAGAACCGCACATTACTAAATACCCGCGCACTGCCATGTAATTGTGTATTAAATAGACCCGCGTACTATTTAAACTGAGGCAGCTAAACACTGCGTACTATAAAAGACCCAAGCATTATTAGAGACCGCGATCTTAGTGTAAAATGTGTTTAGTAGGTTTGGAGAAGACCTGAAAAAGCACTCAAACCTCGCAGTGTAACATAATATAGTTAAACACAAAAAATATTTGGTTAAAAAAAAATTTAATAATATCGTTCTTACCTTTTTTTAATTTTATTTTAGGGGCCACCCCGTCATTTACATTCAATTCAGGATAAATGTACGTAGAAACAGCATTTGCCGGAGCGCTTTGCTGAGCTATTATGGGCCCAATCATTTTTCTATAGACCTTATGATCTTGAAACCTTTTGTACTGATATATCAGTTTTGTGTCATTATTTCTGGTGATATCGGCATCAACTTCGGCCTGCCACAAAGCTCTCATATACTTAACTTACTGTGGAGGAGGGAACGGGGATAGGTGAAAGGGTACAAAGACCGAGACGATCTAACGCGGTAGCCTCCTATTTCCTCACCCACTGTGACTGGTTGAGTCTGGTTGTATGAACTTCGGTTAAATCGACCCAATGAATAAATTATTATTATTATTCTATACCTAACTCTTTTAATTTTCACAATAATCTCTTCCCAGTTCACAGGATCGTGTTTTAGTTTTTTGTTTTCGTATTTTTTAATCTTATTACACATGCTTTTGAGGCCTTTAACTTTTAAGGCATGTCTCTTCTTCATCACTGCAGAAAAGTGCTTTTTGGGCATTTTTTAATTGACACTTTGACAGTTTTAATTTTTAAAAGTAAAAAGCTAAAAGTTAAACTAAATCAATTGTATAATTAACACCCACTATATATGCAACTATTTTGTTCTGTCCTATGGAATTGTAATTTCGTGGGTTAAAACAAATTGAATCGGAGGAAGCGAATGGTGTGGAGAGCTGTGACGTGCGACACCGCCCATATTGTAATTTCTTATCATTTTCTTATTACTCCTTTCGGTCCTACCACTCCACCTGATAAACACCTAATAAATCATAATTTCTCAGACAAAAGACCCACTTAAGTGGTTTTTAACATTTGGTGCCAGCTACTGGTTTAATTTGTTACAAATAACAACAGTAGATGTTCAACACACTTGGTCTTTTTCTTGGCATTTAAACATGTGATAGCTATCTGTGATTGTAGAGTTGACTATTTTAGTTGCCGGTGTGAACAACTCTTTCTAATGTAACTAACGGATATTTATGGTTTTAAAAGAATTCAGATTGAATCAGTTTATAAAAGCTAATGAAACTGAAATGATACGAAGTTTAGCATTACTGAAATCACAGAGATAATTAAAACCTCATTAATTTCCAGACAATAATAATATTGTGGGGCATTAATTTAAAATCTAATATGGAATTTATGTCATGTGATGAATAATATTTATTTGTATGTCTTGTCTTGGATGTGGAAATTTGCACTGCTATTTTTGAATAAATGAGTACATTAACAAAATGTTTCTACAATTAATTGTAAACAGTTTAAAAATAATTTAAAAACAGTTCTCCATTTTCAAAATATTTTGAATTTGGAAAACTAAAATCTGAATCACTGAAAGCAGAAAATTTGAAACTTCGCGCGAATTTTAACCGGAGATTTAAAGCGATTTTAGCTGCAAGTTAAATTATCCAAAAGTTTATTAAACTGTCTGCTCCAGTAAGCTGAAAACGTTGGTAATATTAACTGCTATGTGTAGAAGGGGCCTTGCTCCTACTATTTCCTGGATTCTTTTCACTCGCGGGTGTGTATTCATAATGAAAACTATTTTCCTATCATTCTTTACAATTCTTTTGGAATCGTCATAATTTTCCTACAACCTCTAAAATTAGTACCTATTAATTTAAATAATAAACATGGCTTAAATGGGGAAACATTTATTGTTGCTGATTGATTGATTGTGCTTTAACGGCAGAATTTTTCAACGCACTAGCATAACGTAAAAGTTGGTGTGCTCAGAATTAACTGGGCTTACACACCTGTATGCGGGAAAGGTCAATTTTTTTAAAATCTGTCACGCGCGAAATTTCAAGAACCCACAATTAGGAAAAAACTACTATTATTTTTTTAAATCTTTGCCGACATGTAGCTCCCACAATTCTTGTCTGATTTATGAACAAATTAAATTTCAGTGATCTCTAGACAAAAATCAAACAAACAAATTCTAGGTTTTTGATAATTTAAAAAAAATCAATTAAAATAATCGTATGTTTTGAATCTTTTAAAAGATTAACTGTTCCAAAATTAATTTTCAAACAAAAACGTTTTGAATTCTCTAAAACCTAGGTATCAATTTTATAAGTTCTTAATCGTCCGTTTTAAATTTTGTAAATGCAATATTTCCCCCAAAAAAGTTACAAAGGATTAAAGTTCAACTAGTTTTACGTAATTAGGCATAGACGCATATATTTAATTATTCTTGAAAACTATTCTCGTTAAAGTTTGAGGCGACGGTTGTTCAAATCCATCAGTTGCCTAGTTGGCGACTCTTTTTAAAATTGGTTGGCACTTTTCATGCGTTCAATACTGTATAGGATGGATCGATCTCGCTTTAATCTACACGGTTAGAAAAATAGGAGTGAATTGTCTACATAACTGTTAATTTCTAACTACATACTTTTTTTTACTCCGACATCCACAGTGAATCCTGTTAACCACGGTCAACAGGATTTGATTTAGTTATATGATAGTGATTTACAGTAAAAACTGTTAGACTGAGTATACTAGAGCGGTGTTGGATCACGCAACACTAATCCTGTTAAACGATTTTAATGATTGAAAAACAATACCAAACACTAAATTCAGACCGCTGGATTCGAACCCACACCCTTTGGTATACGCACCTGGCTTTCTAACCACTGGACTGGTATAACACATTAACTACGAGTTACTAATTTAGAATACATATAAAGTGATAGAAATGCTTTAACAGGTTTAGTGTAGATTTAAAAAGTTTGGTGTTGGGTTTTGCAACACTAGCCTTGTTGCATGTGGTTATCAGTTTTCTCCACCCTTAAAAATTTCCAAATTTATTACGTAACCTGTCAAAGTTAACAGCTTAACCTGTTGCCACGGCCTAACTACATTCGTGTCAAGATCTTTTCTAAACGTGTATATTTTAAAGTATATTTCCGTTTTTATAAAAACTCGGCATCATTGCACTGAAAGGAATCATTGACAATCTCTCATGAATGCAAAATGCAATTGTGGGTGGTAGTAGTTGGAAAACACCGGCTATAATTACGCATTACTGTTTTGTTGAAAGCATTAAGACAGTGGTAGTAAATTAACTACACCCACAGCATTTACGATGGCTTGTCAAGGCAAAGCGCGAAAAAGTTAATTTGAAAAAGTAGACAATGAATGCCATTGGTTTTCATTCACCATCAAAACATAGGAGGAAACTTTAAATTTTTTGAAGAAACGAAAACTTTTCTTAAAGGCTAACGCTAATATTCCTAGTAATAAAATAGCCTTTCTCACACCTCCCCGTTAGTTCAGAACAAAACAAACGCAAAATAAAATCAACAACAAAATAAACACAAAAATTAAATAAAAAAAAATGAACATCGTACGAAAACAAAAACAACATGAATACTGAAGACGGCCCTAGGACTTTTGTGTGTACGATCTGTAGAATGTCCTTCTTAACAAAACCTGTACTTAATTTGCATATGCAATTCCATTACAGATTTAAGAGTGAGCCTAATCCGTTTAAATGCACCTATCCCGACTGCCGGCCACATCTTTTTCAAGTGAAATAAATTAACATTGCCACAGAAAACGTCGTAAGAAGGCAATTTCAAATCCTAGATCAATCATAAACAAGATTTTTTTTCAAATTCCCAGTGCCAGAACCAGACGATGACACGGGCCCCAATTGGAACCAGTGACCCCTTGCCCTTCCTAGAGTAGTTGATGAAACAAAATTCATCTGAAAATCTTATTTGTCTTATCCTGATGAAACGGTTAATATAATTCGGCAAACCTAAATAGACCTTAGCAAAATGGACGAAACAGGAGCAGCTGCCTTTAAAATCAGTGGAAAAACTTCAATCAAAAACAAATTTCGTAACAAAAATTTGAAGTATGTGCCTCTGTTCAAAGCTTATGTGACGAAATGTTGGCTCGCGTCCCCATCCAAGCCTAGTAATCCGCATCGAGAAACATCCATATGCTGACAAAGTTAACCATTAAAGGAAAAACATTTCTGGCAATATGGGCATACATAATGTAACGAACCCCCTAGTTCGTCACAGCCAAACCCCTTTTCATTCCTCCTGTACTTCCAACCAATCCTACTGACAGCAGTAATATTGTCTGGCATGTATGCATGAGATTTTTGCATAAGTTTGCGTGGTGTTGCATCGGCATCGGCGAATAGGTTTGGTCTCGTAACTCTGGTATGGTAAAGTCGTTACTAAAATATTATTATAACAAGTTCGTAATAGACATTCGTATTAAAATTGGGATTTAAAAAACATGTCTACTAACCAGATAGAATATTTTGTTCCATGAGCATATGACCATTAATGGGAAAGGGCATATCCCATGCCTGGAACTGTTTAAGTAAATCCAGGCTCCCGTTGTACTTCAGTACTTCTTCAATATAAGCTGGAAGGTCAGTACGTGGAACTATATTATTTAGAAGATTAATTTCCTAGTACGGTCTAAAAAAAATAAAGAGGCAAAAAAAATTTTCATCATGTAAGTAAAGTCATTTTATCAGGATTAGTTTTCGCATAGACGTAATAGGAAAATATTATAAAAGCCCATTATTATTGTCATACTGAATAGAATTTCCATCGCCCTTCCCACCGCGATGTTCAATTACAAATAGGCAGAGATCCCTTTCAAATGCACTGAGTTTAAGACGAGCGTGTAAACCTTTTCCTTTCTCCTCTGTTCGAAGGAAAGCAGTAATAATCGTCATTGGGTTCAACTCCAATTGTAACTCCTTCACGCGCTCCATTAAAATCTTGAATTCTTCCAAATTCGCATCCTTAGGTAATCCAATAATATGTTCTCCAATCCCAAGTTCCATCATAGTAAGCATTAATTCAGCGGCAGGATTCCCAGTTAAAATCTTTTTCATTTCAACCCATATCCTTTCACCTGAAATACGGCTAAGTCCTGACATGTTATCTTTAATAGCTTGCAATGTGGAAGGCTCATGGTCGTTTGGTGTGGGTGCAATTCGTCCGTAAATTCTGTAGAAACGGAAAGCAAATTATTTGATTGTAATACTAATTAAATTAAACAAAGTACCATTATATTATGCAAACATTAAAAATTTAATGCGTTATCTAATATGTTGTATTGTTCAAATCTATTTAAAATCATTTGACTTAAAACAGAGGATATTTAATTATATTAAAAAATATCGCCTGTGAAGAACCAAAATGACCCATTTCCATTTTTATGGTTTCAAAAAAAAGCACTATCTACAGAAAAAATTAAAGTAACATGTTCATCAAAGCATGTAAATAGAACCTTGTGAAGTTTTCAAAAAACAAGTAAATAGAATATTTTCACTTTTCAAAAAACATGTAAATAGAACATTTTGCACGTTTAAAAAAGAATGTGAATAGAACATTCTGACCTTTTCAAAAATATGTAAATAGAACATTTCACACCTTGGAAAAACTACTTAAATAGAACATTTTGCTCATTTTAGAAACTCGTGAATAGCATTGTAAGCATGTATCTTAGTTACTATCTTTTTTTCGACATAGATCATTTTAATTCTAGCATAAATTGGAAATTGGTCATTTTGATTGACGATATGTTTGTCCGCAGCATAGACTGCATATGGAGGTCAAATTACCGAAAGTATCTGAGGATTCTTAAATAATCTTTTTGGATCCTATCACTAGGAGTACCAACAAATCGAACTAGTTTCTTTTCAAGATCTTCAGTTCCTTTAAAGTAGTCGTAAACGGTACCATTACAATCTGCATATGAAAAAAACAGCAATCCGATTCCAATATTTAACAAAATTGTAAGTACATTATATTGCACATATATTAAAATAAAAGCATAATTATTATAGAATTAGAAATGGTTACCTAGAAACATTGAATTGATAGTTAAATCTCTACGGCCTGCATCCAGCTCCCAATTTTTCGTGAATTCAACTTCAGCATGTCGACCATCAGTTGATACGCGAGTACGTAGTGTGGTTACCTAAAAAAAATTTACAAAAATATAATTATTGTTTGTTTACACATAGGAATTTATTCCTGTAAAAATGTTTCAATTAATATTAATCGTATTTGTCAAGGGAGTTTATAGCCAGATCTCGAGACCTCAGTTAAAAAAATAAGAGAAGTTAAAACTCAGAATTTTCAGCTACTCAATTTTTTTATCTCATAATTTTCCTTATCATTAATTCTAGCAGTAATAGTTCCATGATTTTCCCCTTCAGTATTAATCATTCGTCCTTTTCGAACATTGCTTTCATTTCATCCGGTGTAGCTGTTGAGGCAAAATCAAGATCAGCTGGCTTTATACCAGCAAGCAAATCCCTATGAAATAAGAAAATTCGGGACCAAAATGAAAACCAACTATCGTTTTTAGTGTTCGTGTTTGTTCTACAGTGCCATGTGCCATCAGCAAAGTCATAGGTAAGTTGTATTTTAATGTTTACATTTTTCATAGGTATGGGTTAAGGCAACAATACCAAAATAAATGATTTTTCAACTAACCTTACGGGTCCGCCAGCCAGCCGTAGCTCATAACCATACTTGTTGAATAACTCATAATTATAAAACTTTGAACTCGGTAGTGAAGAGCGACTTAAAATTCTCACTTTCAAGCTTCATGGTTTTTAGATGACCAACTGGGATTTTAGGATATCTTATTGATATTAGTAGAGTGAAGACAATGGAATTTTAATTTTAACAAAGTAGATAGAAAACTGCTACAAACTAAGCGAGAACTATAACTAGTTTCTGTGGATTCAGCATAAAGTATCTAAGTAACGTAGCTGTATGCTCCTCAATCGCACGTTAAATGAGAAAAAATTATGTAATAGAGTCGTACGGTACGACTCGTAGCTGTTAGCTACAAAAAACTCAGTAAAATAAGCTTTAAAAAATTCCAAATGTATCTATAATACGTCTTTTAACACAAACATACTGTTGAATTGACTGACTGTTGTAAAGAACCGAAAACTAAAAGCTACAGCAATAACATCCTAATAAAGAAAAATATTGCGGGATTCTCCATTCTCCGGTCAAAAAGTGATTTCTGCTTTTGTCGTTCAGCAGCTGCTCAAAATAATTTAAATTCGAGCCGACGTCCCGCGTTCATATTTGTAAATTTTGGCGGTATCTCAGAGGTAGTTATTAGCAGAGCGTATCAATTTGATACGCTCTGTTATTTTAGCCGTAAGCAAAAGTTAGCAATAATTATTATTACAAAGATAGGTAGAAATTAATTAACTAACCCACGGATGATGAAACTAGTGCCGTAATATTGTAAAACTATTGTAAGAAAAATATTGTATTGTATTGTAAATTAATATTGTATTGTAATTGTAATTGTAAATTACAATACAATTACAATATACAATTACAATTCGAACTTTTGGAACCTTAATTTGACCCCTAATTAGGATTAAATTAATGACTTGATATTTACCATGAATACTATCATGTAGATACACGATTTCAGCGTAAAACAAAAGGCTCAGAACACACTGCAGAAAATAAATTTGATATTGTATTGTATTGTAATTGTAATTGTATTTACAATTTACAATTCTAATTGTAAATGTTATTTTATAAAAATACAATTACAATTACAATTTACAATATTACGGCACTAGATGAAACCTAATGACCTAATTACATATACAAAAGGGAATCTTGCCCCCGTGAAATTTTTCAATTGCAATTAAACATGAGCAAAATAAGTAGAGTATCTGTTAAGCCAGTTCGAATAAATAAATTCAGGGTATTTATTTTCGATTTTGGCATGGACATTTAATGATTATAATTAACTGATCTCCTTAATCAAATTTTACGCAACGCACAACAGTTGATCTTCTGATTAATAATGGAAAATACAGACATGCATATTCAATATTTACATACCAATAAAATAATTATTATGAAGTCTGTCATCCCGGGCATTATTATTTACGTAAGAACGTCCACACTATAACAAAACATGACACATCATCAAGCGTGTACTTATTTCAATCAGAATCTGTTGAACATTCAGCCTCCTCCGCTTTAATATTTTCCTCAATTTCATCTGTTGAACTGTCAGCCTCCTCCGCTTTAAAATTTTCCTCAATTTTATCTGTTGAACTTTCAGCCTCCTCCGCTTTAACATTTCCCTCAGTTTCATCTCCATCATCTTCGTCTGACTCGATCTTCTATGGTGATGTCGTTTTGCTCGTAACAGTAACAGTAGTGCGTGGGCAGTCGTCACCTAAGACAGCAGTTGTAAACTTTTTATTCATACTCATTGACCCGCCACCGTTCATGAATTGTATCAAAAGCTCATTAGGGTTGTCGATCTTATTATGTTCCTGCTCTTGCAAATCACTTTTGGATGAACTCAACTCTTCCTGAGTTTCGTCTCCATCTCCTTCGTCTGACTCTGACCCGAACTTCTTTGGTGATGTCCTTTCGCTTGTAACAGTAAAAGGTCGGCAGTCGTAACCTAGGACACCAGTTGTAAACATTTCACTCATACTCATTGACCCGCCACCGTTTATGAATTGTGACTGAAGTTCCTTAACGTTGTTGTTCTTGTACTCCTGCTCTTGAAAATCCCCATTTGATGGACCCAACTCTTCCACAGTTTTTAATTTATTTTTAATAGGTACGAAACTCAATCTAGGGTCAATGAGCATATGTCCTTGTGCAACAGATTTGCGAATAGCACTGTAATTAATCCACCTAGTCATCACTGGTACAACATTCCATTCAACTGGTCTTTTTCAGACCCCATTGACAGGGGCGGACTGGCCATAAGCAATTTCGGGAAATTCCCGATAAGCCCCCAATTCCTTATACATTACGTAAACGGGAGCCTCGGGCCCCTCGGCTCAAAACAAAATTCTCGGGCCCTAAAAGTAACCAGTCCGCCCCTGCCCATTGATGATTTCAGTCATTTCCGAGTTCGATTCGGTGGTTGCATGGTTGCGTTAACTTGCTCAATATTCTGAGATTCGGGTTAATCCGTGATCATCAGCTCTTCGTCTGCATTTTCTGGCTGAGGTGAGGAGGGACAAGGCTGTTGCTGTTTGACTCCAGAGTATCTTGGTAAAATCCTTTGAATGAAATTAGTTCAGTCGGTGCCATTGGTTCCAAAGGCTTAGCAAGATTTGATTCTTCACTACTGCCACTCAAATAAATATTTTCTGTAGGAGGGACAGTAGTTCCGGTTCCGGGCTGGAATTTTTGTATAAGTCCCAACGGATTTGATTTTATCCCACATAATAAATTATCAGTCTTGATTTGCTTTCCATGGGGTTCCTTAAAATCATGGTAAATTACTTTGGGTGCTAAGTCCAAGGCCGGATTCTGAATGTTAATAAGTTACAAAATGTGCTCGAAGTAGATGCTGACCTCTTAGCAAAATATAAGCTACAACCAAATAGCAAAATATCATTGAAACAACAATTATTACATATGACTTTAGTTAAAGCATTCGTAAAATAATATTACGTACCAATGTTGTTCACAAACGTTACCATCTCAAATGAATTTGTTAAATACTTTCAACTGACAGCTAGTTGTCACAGCTGTGTCGTCTGTGAACAGTTATCTGTTGTAAGTTAGTTTAACCCCATCAAAAATTATACCGTCATTTGTAGAAATACCCTTTTGAAAGTCAGTTGTTCGTGCCCTTGATTAAGGCCGCCAACAAGGTCTTGTTTCCAAACCTTTTGAAACCCACGAGGCACAAATCCCCCTACCTAAATTAGGAAGCTTTGCCTACCCCTTCATAACCCACGTCTATTGTAAATATTTTTGGCACGAAACATGTTGATGAAACGAATTACAATACCATCTACCCCGATGACCTTCTGAAATAAAACAATGTCCCTTGTAAAAAAAATATTAAAAAAAACAAATATTTTTAAAAAAAAATAAAGATTTAATCTTATTTCTATTGCTACTCATAAAGAGAGCATGGCGTAATGTAATAATGAGCCATAGAGCTGCGCCAAAGAACAATGCACTTCAAGATCTATTTTCGGCCCTCAGCAGATCATCCTAAAAGCCCTATAATATATTGCAATAACATCTAAAAGTTTTGCACGGGAAGTCCAGTGCTGTCAAACCCACGTCTTCAGTGATTTTTCAGTGACAAAAACTGATTTATTATTTTATGTATCAAGTGGGGTATCTTTTTGAAGCTAGTTGAACGGAGATTTTAATCACGTCATATGCTATCGAATATACTGTCATATTTTTGTTTTCAGTGATTTTTCAGTGACATATGTAAACTTTATCACTGACAACATATGACAAATGAGGTATTATTTTGAAGATAAAAACGTCCTGAGTCGAATGCAAAACATCTTGTAGTTATTCAATCAACGTAGAGGGAGCTAGCGGTCACTTTATGAAATAATTAAATTATTTTTCCTAATAATGTTTACATTTACAAAAAGCATCTAAGTAGTTATGGAAGTTCGCTTTAGCAAAACAAGACTAGCAGATTGTCACGCCACACAAATAACTAGGCTTCCGGGGACGAAAACGAAAACTGCAAATAAAATAGCTGCAGGGACATTTTGTTCCATTATCGTTCATGTTATTCTGATTATCTTCTATACCAATGTCGTTTTGGTGTTCTAATGGGTTTAAAATGTTATTCTGATTATCTTCTAACCCAAAGTTGTTGTCGTTTTCTACTAGGTTTAAAATGTTATTCTGATTATCTTCTAACCCAAAGTTGTTGTCGTCTTCTACTAGGTTTAAAATGTTATTCTGATTATCTTCTAACCCAACGTTGTTGTCGTTTTCTACTAGGTTTAAAATGTTATTCTGATTATCTTCTAACCCAACGTTGTTGTCATCTTCTACTGGGTTTAAAATGTTATTCTGTATTTCTTCTACACCATTATTGTTGTTTTCTACTGGATTTAAAATGTTATTTTGTATTTCTACTACACCGTTGTTATGTTGTTGAACGTCATGCAACACGTTGTTTTGCATTTGTTGTACCCAATTATCATAGTATTCATTCATAGGGTTAACTTCATTATTTTCCTTGTTTTGAATATTATTTTCGGGGTGGACGTCGTTATGTGCATTACCATTATGATGAATAAGACCAGCTATTAGATTGGGTGGATCAAGAAGTTGAGGCATGGGTCGATTACCGGCATCTCTAATTACTTCTAAGCCCTTATGAGATGGGTAGCGAATGTTTGGCTTATGTCGAGCATACCCTAAATACCACAATACACTCGCCACGTGTGCACAGCAACCTACAATTCGTGCTCCAGCCTTACATTTACAATACCAGCCAAGAATCGGTTCTTCAAGAGGCATTGGCGGAGGTGGTTTGCCAATACTTTGCTCAAAGTCTTGTTCATCATAAGCAATGTACAATCTATGATTAACGCTATTAACGTGTCTAGAACACGTTCGGACTCGAAGGAGACCTGGTATTTCTAGGTTTACTTCAAACTCGTATTCGCTTTCTCTGTCACATTTGTCTTGTACATACGACCTTGCAAGTCGTAACTGATAAATACCAAGGGTTATATCTCTTAAATACTCTAAGGATAACCTTGGAAAAGCAGGTACATGAGCATGCTGCATGGGAAACCAGCTTCCACTTGCTAAATGTAAACGGTCTTCTTCTACTCTTTGCTGCACAACATTAACTGCGTTGTTTGCTCTATCTAACATTAAACGTGCACGCTCAACGGTGGCCCCTTGCATATGTATGAGAGGGTGATATGCGTTGATTATAGAACACGCAATTCTAAAGAAGTCACCTATATTAGGAAGATGGTAGACATCTACCATTTGTCCAAAAAACCTAAACCTACTTTTTATATGACCATTTCGTGCTTCCACAATCCAACGAGTATTTGTAATAGGCCTAGATTTGTTAGCTTCTTCAGTGGTATGCTGTTTATTTCCTTTGCGCAAATAAGATGGCATTTCAGACCTAATTCCAAGAGTTTCAAGGTATTCGATGGCGTCTCGATAACCTCTATCAACAACAAAGATATCGTTTTCTTGCAACCAAGTTCTAAACCCTTGTATATCCTTTTCAAGCTCTTCTTTCAGGCAGGCAGCGTCGTTATTTTTGCCATCAGAAAAGTACGGTCCATGGACATCTAAAATGTAGCCGTCTGGCGCTACATTCATTATAGGCTTAACTAAATGATATCCTTTATGGGTACAAAATGATTGCCTTAAAATTCTGTAGCACGACATTTTTGGAATTCGAATATATGTGCCATCAATGTATACTATGGCAGCTTTTATATCAGGATTTGGATTATAAAGTTCATTTGTAAAGTCGGTGACGTGTCTGTCAATATACTGCTGTCTTGTTAAAGCACCAACTTCTAAATAATTTGGGACAAAGTTTTCCATTAATGATTTTCGAACTTTAGCAACTGCTAAACTAACGGCTTGTCGGGTAGAATATTTGAACATGACGCATAAAAAGTCATCCGATATATATATATGTTTTCATTGGTGGTGTCAGTTCATTTTCAGCTTGATGCTATCCTGTACTCGAGAGTGCATGCTACCCATAACCATAACTGACGCCTGGTACATTTAAATGGCGCGTACGACCGTTCCGTGTTACTGGTACGACAAACTGGTACGATAAACTGATACATATTACTGGTACGATAAACTAGTACATACTACTGGCACGATAAACTGGTACATATTACTGGTACGATAAACTGGTACATATGACTGGTACGATAATCTGGTACATGTTACTGGTACAACTGCCTGGTACATAGGGGGGAAATTCAAATCTCCTGGTACGATCCTGGCCATGGCTGCACGAGTCTAAACTGGGGACGAGGACTGTTGACTGTCACCACTGGTACGAAACCTGAATTATTCAACATTTAATTTTAACTACGAACCTTGAAATAATGAATCATCAATCATCCACACGTCCTTCTGTAGCTAATAATGTACGTTTGTATACTTTAAGTTATAATTGTCAATTGTTCAAATTTTTCACTGAACACTGAAGGGAAGCACTGATAAGTAAATAATGAGAAATAATTACAAATCAAGAATGATCGAAAAGCAAACAATTAAAAAAAAATAAATTACCTTTTAGCCTTTCAACTGCAACTAAAATAGCCAACTAATTAATACAGACAGTGGAAACTAAAAGTGTTATGTAGAAACTTCATCAACCGACAAGAACAACTAGCACTTCGCATTTAAAGTCGCTGTTACAGCCACAACAATAATTACTAAATATAAATAAAGGAATTTAAATAGGACGACCTAGTGATTCAGTTCAGTCATCGGTTCACGCTCACGCTTGTCGCAGTTTAGAGAATCAAAGTTAAAATTTGGATTTAATAATTATTCGGTAGCCTTGTTCAGACAGAACTTAAGGATGAAGCGAAACCGTCAAACAGGCGACGAAAGACGAAAATTGAGAATTACAACTTCTGCAACTACTAGTTAGATTTATTGTTTTATTGTATAAGGTATTATTATAGTAGGTAGTAAAGGTACAACACGTACAACTTCACAAAATTACAAACTACAAAACGTGGTGTGGAATGGAGTTATGCAGCCAGCAGCCCGCCGAAGTGCAACAGGAAATTTAAATTTCCCTTCTATGTACCAGCAAGTTGTAACAGGAAATTGAAAAAGTTTGTCGTATCAGTACTATGTAACAGTTTGTCGTATTAGTAAGGGGGCGTTCACAAATAATATTATCGCTTGGGTAGACTGGTGGGTCTTAAAAGTGACGATTTGCATGTAATATTAACTCAGTAATATTTGTTATGTTATTATATATATTTCTTCATAATTATGATTTGGTAGCATAGACTAGCATAGCTATGGTAGCAGCAAAAATGTATTTTAATTTTGATTTTCTGTGTTTTTCTTACAACCATGCTGTTTTGTAACTCGACTTGAATTTAATTATTGGAAATTGTAATATGAACCGAAATTGTGTCAATTATTGGAAATCAGTACTAACTATATGTAAAAACTGTGAAACTGTGTAATTTAGACTTTTGAATAAAGCTGAAACCAAAAAATGTATACGTTTAATAGCTATGTAAAAAATAATATAGAAATAATAATAGCCCTATTCTTAGCGTTATTCTAATAATAATTTTTACTAATATTTACTAATTGATAATACGAAATACCACGACTCCCCATTAGGTACTAAATAATCATTTGAATCATGTACACTGCTTATGCTTGTGGCAATATCCGTTTTACTGTGTTATAATATCAAAAATTGTTATAATTAATAATTATTGCTGTTATTGTTTGTTGTGTTACCGATGAAAGAATGGCTTTGCGCCAAATTGGTTTAAATAACACTACAATAAAGTTCAACTAGCTAACTAACTAACATGCATGTGTGTCATTTGGTTAGCTAACGCAAGAAAAATACTTTGAATTTTGCACAACCTATTTAGTTCGTAATTTTTAGCTTAAAAGAAATTGGAAAAAGTAAATTTTATTTCATCCTTCCGGGTGCACATGAATGCTTGATTTGAAAACTTAGCAAATAGAAATTTCGGGGAAATTTTCCGGCGGTACGGGTCGGGAACGGTAAATGAAATGTTGTTCCGGTTTCCGAAACTCGGGGCGGGAAACGAATTCCTTCGGGACGGGAAGGGAAATGGAATTTTCCTTCCCTTCCCGGACCGAACGACAGTCTAGATCTCTGCTAGATCTCTGCAGTTTACTCTATGAATGCATTTAGATATGGTGTAGTGGTGTAGGGCCGCAGCCCCGCAGTAGTAATTAGTGCGTTGTATCTGTTGAACGAACCGAGAGTTTGTAAAAGTGTAACGCACCCTTTAAATGTCCTGATAACTTACTTAGTATTTTCTCCTAGCTGCAACTACCAGCACTACCATAAGAGTTTGTTTTTTTCTTTTTTTAAGCTTTGCAGACCCCATAATATCTGTTTCATTCGTCAATTTCGATAAAACTTGTTTTATACCTGTGGAACTTTGTCTGCAGTAGTTCCACAAAATTGTTTTTGTTATGCACAGTATTTGTATTATGACAAACCAAATACCAAATAGTCACGATTGCAGAAGACGCTGAAGCCTGAAAGGGTTGTGCTTTTCAGTATTCTATAATATTCATACACACCTTTAGCTATCCAAAAGGTCATTTACTACACAAGCAAAAAATAGGGTAGCTATAAAAGACCAGGACCAGGCAGCCGCAGAAATTTAGACAATTCCTATGGACAGTCATCAGGAAAGTGCAACACATCCGAAATTATCTCTGAGTATATTAGAAGATAAAACTAAAATGCCAGTTGCAAATATTGCCTGTAATTTACGGCTTTTATGTTAACTGGGGCCACTCACTTCGGGTTGGTTTGGTTGCAGAACGTGTTTGGAATTTCAGTATGTTGAAGCGTATCTGAAAATAATTCTGGGTTTAAGTCAGTTAGTCAGTTTAAAAAAATAAATATTCAAGGGTGATTTAATAAATGTAAAAATATATTGTAGGGATATAAATGATGTCACGGGTATGTAGTGATTTTGATACTGACATGTGAGAGAAAAATGTCCTCGTTGTGCTTTGGGAGGAATATGTCTAGGGAGTTAATGTCCTTGGGGGGAAATGTCCGGGAGAAAAAATGTCCTACAACCATTTTAATTGCTGTAGAATATGATTCAACTTGTGAGCGATCTGCTTGCTAATTACGATGCAGATCGCTGTGAGGATCCGAATCCTGCTTTACACGAATTGTAAAAAGAAAATTCTTATAAAACTCAAGTTAGTAATATGATACTATGGAAAACATGACACGACGGTATGTTGCAATAGTTGCTACACTAACTAAAAAAAAATTGCCTATGTTATTATTTTAGTCAGCTAACGAATAAATGAATGAACACGAAAATCTAATAGTAATAGATTCTTATGTGCATCTTGGTTTCTTGTGTATTCTTTTGTACTTGAATATCATTATGTTTTGATATCATTAAATGGCAGAAATGTGTCAGAGTGAGAGAAAGAAAGAATGAAGATAGATACCCAAGCAACATTGTGAAGTTAAATAGTCGTTTATATTACGTTGCAAGATGTAAATACGATGGTTTATAAAACGTTTATATGTGATTTTTTAGTAAAATGTTAGTTGCAATATGGTTTAGATGTCCGGGCGAAATAACGTTTATGCTAAACCTCTTTTCAACGTTGATGGTAAACGTAATTTTATGCGTTGATGCTAGCCTATATTTTAACGTTTACACTAAATCTTATTTAAACGTAGCAAACTATAAATCTACGTTTTTTAAATGTTGTTACTTTTATTAAATACTGCAATTATACTATTTATAAACAACAAAAAGTATGTTATTACATATAAACAAAAAATCCATTACTCATACAAAACAATTATTAAATAAATAGACAACTTTGAGTTGTCAAGTTTTTATTTTTCAGACCAAAATAAGTTACAGCAGTTAAATAAATAATTTGTTTTTTAATTTAATAGTAACTGCAATGTAAAATTGGTAGCAAATACCAGTATTTTCATTTAAGCTCACGCGTTTTTTTCTGAAATTCAGGGTCGCAGTTGAAGTGCTCGTCGCTCGTATGTTTTTTTGTTTTCGAATCTTGCTAACCAACTAAGGTACTTACCTAAAGAAGTTATCTACATGGAAAATTCAAAAAAAACCAAGAATTCGAATAAGTTCGGCAGGAATACAAATTGGTAGTTAATAAATCGTAAATTCTTTGAAAAAATAAAGAGATGAAGACATTAAACATTAATATTTGTTACTGTATGGCATAACAAGTGTTTACTACTCAACCTACCATTGGTTTTCCGTCTTCAATAATCTTCATATTATTTTTTAAAATACCGTAGCTAAAATTAGCAGAATTATTTTCCTGTACTCCATAAGTACCTACTAGGCGGTTGTAGAACCAAGACCAGAAAACAGAAAAATCATCTGACAGCAGACAGCAGTAAAAAATGTCGAATGTTTCTGCTAATGATATTGTTGGAGTTGTTGATGATTAAATAAGTATGAGTGTGGAGTATGTATATAAGTGGTAGTACTGGCAGTGGCAGTGCTAAAGTTGAAGGTTAACTTTTAACTTAAAGCTTTTAAGTTCAATTAAAAACGTTTAATTTAATAACCTAAATTTTAATCATTGAATAATAAATGATTAAATCTTGAATCCGTATCCGTGCACGGTGCTTTTCCGTACTCAGTACACGGTAACGGTAGTATACAACTGAATGAGAATAAACCAACAGAATTTCACTTGCCTCTCCAGCACAAATGAAAATTCTGCCACTAAGAATGATCTACACATGAGCATTGTCTCATTGTGTTGTCTAAACATCATTAAGGATTGCAGCTATTTTTATTATTCAAAATTAGAAATTAAACAAGTCACACATCGTACACACTTTGCCTCGTTGCCATGGACCCATGAAATACTTGAATACTTCATACTCACATATAATATGGAATAGTTTTCATTCGAGGTTGATGATAAACATCGTTTCTACGGGTAAAATTATATGTTGCCATGTGCAGAAATATTTGTGAAATGCAGTCGATTGTCAACGTTATTTCTCTTATTATTATACACTTATCATTTACGTATTTCATGACAACCAAATCTAAACGTTTATTTGCCTAAGCTATGCTGCATGGGTGTGGGTAAAACAAGATATGAAAAAAATTGAATTTTGACATTCAAAGAATAATGTGTAAGGTGTTATCCAATAAAATTAAAAAAGCAGAGTGCATAACCGATTTATTTACATTAATTTGCATCAAAAGAATAAAGGGTGGACATCAAGTTTTAACCTTTGTCTCTCTCTTCTCTAACTCATACTAGGTTACTATACCTCCAATTATTTGCTTTAAGCCAACGATCTTTTTCTTCGGCTTCCCTATATTTCATATCCACCCATTTAGCAAGATCGCTAAGATTCTTATCTTTATCATCTTCGCTAAGGTTCTTATCTTCATCATCTTCGCTAGGATTCTCATCTTCATCATCTTCGCTACGATTCTCATCTTCATTATCTTCGCTAAAATTCTTATCTTCATCATCTTCACTAGATCTAAAACGTCAAAAATGTACAAACATTTAAATTAGAATAAAAATCAGAAACATGACTGAAATAAACAAGTATAGTCATTAACGCTGCAGCATATACGTAACCCTAGTAAGCGCCATGCAGAAAAGCTATTTTTAAGATATTTTAAACTGTATAAACGTACTTAAAGTAACTTACTCGTCCACTTTTGAAGGACATGCTTGTCCATCTGCACTCTCTTTCTTATCTTCTGCAGTGTGGGTTAGTGTTGCCTCAACTTCCTCTAGCTCCGGCACCCCTGGGTGTAAGATCTTATCGTCAGTATAATCATTCTTAGAAGGATCACCATTCTGAGCTAAAAAGACCAAAGACACAATTTTATGAATGATAGGAGAACCGCAAATTACTAAATAACCGCGCACTGCCATGTTATTGTGTATTAAATAGACCCGCGTACTATTTAAACTGAGGCAGCTAAACACTGCGTACTATAAAAGACCCAAGCGTTATTAGAGACCGCGATCTTAGTGTCAAATGTGTTAAGTAGGGTTTAAAGAAGACCTGGAAAAGCACTCAAACCTCGCAGTGTAACATATTATAGTTAAACACAAAAAATATTTAGTTAAAAAAGAAATTTAATAATATCGTTCTTACCTTCTTTCAATAATATTTTAGGGGCCACCTGGTCATTCATATTCGATTCAGGATTAATGTACGTAGAAACAGCATTTGCTGGAGCGCCTTGCAGAGCTAGTATGGGCTCAATTATTTTTATTTAAACTTTATGATCTTAAAACCTTTTGTACTGATATGTCAGTTTTGTTATCTTATCTCTGGTGATATCGGCATTTACTTTGGCCCGCCACAAAGCTCTCATATACTTAACTCTCCTAATTTTCACAATAATCTCTTGCCAGTTCACAAGATCGTGTTTAAGTTTTTGTTTTTCGTATTCTTTAATCTTATAACACATAATTTTGAGGCCTTAAACTATTAAGGCATGTCTATCCTTCATCACAGCAGAATAGTGCTTTTTGGGCATTCTTTAATTGACACTTTGACACTTTTAATTTTTTAAAGTATAAAACTAAAAGTTAAACTGAATCAATTGTATAATCAACATCCACTTCATATGCAAGTTTTTTGTCCTGTCCTATGAAATTGTTATTATGTGAGTAAAAACAAATTGAATCAGAGGGAGCGAATGGTGTGGAGAGCTGTGACGTGCGACACCGCCCGTATTGTAATTTCCTATCATTTCCCTATTACTCCTTTCGGTCCTACCACTCCACCCGGAACACCTAATAAATCATAATTCCCCAGACAAAAGACCCAATTAAGTGCTTCTTAACATTTGATGCCAGCTACTGTTTTAATTTGTTACAAATTACAACAGTAGATGTTCATCACACTTGGTCTTTTTCTTGGGATTTAAACATGTGGTAGCTATTTGTGATTGTAGAGTTGACTATTTTAGTTCCCGGTGTGAACAACTCTTTTCAATGTAACTTACGCATATTTATGGTTCTAAAAGAATTCAGATTGGATCAGTTTATAAAAGCTAATGAAACTGAAATGATACAAAGTTTAGCATTACTGAAATCACGGGGATAATTTAAACCTTATTATTTCCAGTCAATATTAATATTTTGGGGTATTAATTTAAAATCTAATATGCAATTTATGTCATGTGATGAATAATAATTATTTGTATGTCTTGTCTTGGTTATAGAAATTTGCACTGCAATTTTTAAATAAATAAGTTCATCAACAAAATGTTTCTACAATTAATTGTAAACAGTTTAAAAATAATTTAAAAACAGTTTTCCATTTTTAAAATATTTTGAATTTGGAAAACTGAAATCTGAATCACTGAAAGCAGAAAATTTGAAACTTCGCGCAAATTTTAACCTGAGATTAAAAGCGAGTGTAGCTGCAAGTTCAATTAACCAACAGTTTATTAAACTGTCTGCTCTAGTAAGCTGAAAACGTTAACTAACTGTTGGTAATATTAACTGCTATGTGTAGAAGGGGCCTTGCTCCTACTATTTCTTGTATTCTTTTTACTCGCGGGTGTGTATTCGTGATGAAAACTATTTTCCTATCATTCTTTAAAATTCTTTTGGAATCGTCATAATTTTCCTACAGCCTCTAAAATTAGTACCTATCAATTCGAATAATAAACACGGCTGAAATATGGAAACATTTATTGTTGCTGATTGATTGATTGTGCTTCAACGGCAGAATTTTTTAACGCACTAGCATAACGTAAAAGTTGGTGTTCTCAGAATTAACTAGGCTCACACACCTGTATGCCGGAAAGTTCAATTTTTTAAAAATCTGTCACGCGCGAAATTTCAAAAAACCACAATTAGGAAAAAACTACTATTATTTTTTCTAAATCTTTGCCGACATGTAGCTCCCACAATTCTTGTCTGATTTTTAAACAAATTAAAGTTCAGTGATCTCTAGACAAAAATCAAACAAATAAATTCTAGGTTTTTGATAATTTAAAAAAAATCAATTAAAATAATCGTATGTTTTGAATCTTAGATTAACTGTTTCAAAATTAATTTTCAAACAAAAACGTTTTGAATTTTCTAAAACCTAGGTATCAATTTCATAAGTTCTTAATCGTCCGTTTCGAATTTTGTTTCAATATTGCCCCCAAAAAAGTTACAAAGGATTAAAGTTCAACAAGTTTTACGTAATTAGGCATAGATAGGCTGACCATCCGTACTGGATTCCCCAGTACAGTACTAGTTTTGAGACTGAAGTACTGGGAAAAATACAAAACTCAACCAGTACAGTACATGTACTGGATTTTGACTCGTGCTACCAAAGTGTACTGGTTAGACATCAGAATGATGATTTTATTGTATTTCTGTTCAAATATAATGAGCAAATAAAGCACCTGCATTTATTTACAATTTAAAATTGTACGTTCCGTAAACCAAAACAAACTAGGAACTTCTGTGCTGGGGGTGATTACAATCCCAACTAAATGTCTCCTACATAATATGCTTGTGCATTTCTTGCAGTCACATGTTGGCGTTAATACTATTTTGTAGGGCGTCTTGTTTTTTAAAGTGACCCACCGTCAATTTAAATGACATTATTGGCGTCCGGTCCCAAAATGGCGTTATCGTAACGTACAACTTACCTAGCTTGAAAAAAAGATAAGTATGTACCCTAATGTATTTACATTTTATTTTTATTTACTGTTTTGTTGCGAGCATTAAGACAGTGGTAGTAAATTACCTACACCTACAGCATTTACGATGGCTTGTCAAGGCAAAGAGCGAAATAGTTAATTTGAAAAAGTAGACATTGAATGCCATTGGTTTTCATTCACTATCAAAACATAGGAGGAAACTTTAAATTTTTTGAAGAAATGAAAACTTTTCTTAAAGGCTAACGCTAATATTCCTAGTAGTAAAATTATAAATCATCAGGAATATACAAAACAAAAGTTTCTCTAAGTGCATAGACGGGCCACGCTAACTTCTAGATTTAGTCACTGACCTGAATTTTTTTCGAAAAGTTGTCCTCATTTAAAAAGTATTGTATCGTGTTTATGCTGTCTGCCTACCTAATATATAAATAATTTATTTACAATTTATGTTTTTTTCAAAAAAGCTTTATTGATGCCTTTATAGGTTTTTAATATTGTTTTGAAAATTGTTTTTAAACCCCTGTATCTCAATTCGTTTTCATCCAAATTTTGAAAACGCTTAAGTTTTCTTACCTGTATAACATTACCTAAAAAGTAAATTCTGGGTTTTTTTAAATTCCAAAAACGATTTTTCCTAAGAAATATAAATTTCACAAAATTTTTAGGCCCTATTAATACAATGCTTTTAAGAAAAAAAAATATTTGATCTTGCAAAATCAATAGATTTACATTTCAAAAAATGTTATAACGATCACAAAACTTCCATTTTTTTTCAAAATCGGTTGAAAAATGTAGCCTGCAGACACAATTGAAGACCTAAAAATATATTTAAATATGGTATCCATTTAATTAACATTAGCAAATTTATGTCTTTAAAAATTCCTGTAGCAAATAGAAAGGCCCATTCTAAAATATAATTGACGCTACCCCACTTTTTTTTACATGCTATTTTCAGAAAAAAATAGTCTGGGTGGTTTCGCGACGCCCGGTTGTGACCATTTTCTCGTAAGTGAAGGTGCTTAGGTGAAGGAGATATATATATACAGACATATTATAGACTTATTTAAAATAGTTTATCGTGAAAAACTCATAAAGCGCGCCATGGTGGTAGGCAAAACTAACGAAGTTATTTCAAATGCCTGCTCTTTTAAAAAAAATATGGCAGGAAATTCGTGAAAATCCGTAAGGATACGTTAGTAAATGTTGCTTGTAAGGATATTTTTATTTCAACAACTAGGCTTTGGGCATTTAGGTGGAACTTTGTGTTACACTTGACACACATTGGAAAAATGCGATTTGCAATATTTTGTAAAAATAATCTTTTGGGGACAATTTGGCTCTGGACTCTCAAATCTTCATTATTTTCCTAGCAGGTTTTTAAGGTTCAAATTCAATTTAGTTGCCAGTTCTTAGAAAAAGTGCGGTCAAACTGTTCACATTTAAATGGTCTCTCGTAGCAACGAGCTTGTTTTTGAATCTTTAAAGGTTGTCTCAGTATTTTTTTTATTTTAAAAGCTGTGTGGCAGTCTAAGTGCGGACATTTAAAAGGTCTGTCATTGGAATTGAAAGTAATGTGTGTCTTGTTAGCTGCCCAATTAATTTAAATTTTCAGTATAATACAAATTTGTAAGATGAAGCTAGAGAACTCGCTCGAAGCTAAATGCTTTGTCACAATTTGGCATGGAGCACTTAAATCGTCGTTGGTTTTTGTTGGACTTCATATATGTTGTTTTGTTGTGCAGTACGCATATGTTGACGGGCACAGTTGACACATGAAAGGTTTTAGTTTTGAATTGAGCTCATTATTTGTCTTGTTTATCTCATGAAATAAAGTTACGTGGATGTCCATTAATTTATTCGAACTGACAAAACTGGTACAGATGTGTCGTTTAAATGGGTATCTGCTTGATTTAGCTTTATCTATCTTAAGTAGATATTTGGACTCTGTAATTTTCAGCGATATTTACGCGACGTTGCACAGATGTTTGCTTTACCCCCTTAGCATGGCAATGATTGGGTCGCTGTCAACACCTGCAGGAAGTTAAGGGCTAGAGTTAGAGTCACTGTAATCGTAGTATGCCGTCCTTATGGTCGAAGGAAAATTCTTCATCCTATTTAGAACTGGGGTTTTTGGAATTTTCTCCCACAAAACCATTTAAGTAGAGGTTTAGTTTCGCTTTCATATTTTCGTAAAACATATTTTGCTGCAAATTAAAAAAAACATGCGCTATTATCAAACAGTATTTGAGTTTTTGCTTGCAAATTCAACACACTTAGATATTACGCTGCTGCACTAAATAAACGCATCCTATTTAAGTACTTTCACACGTAAAGATTTAATTTAATATTGAGCCTATAGAAGATAACAATTTAGAGATCCTCCACAAATAACGTCATCGGTAGAGTCAATTGACCCCAATTTGATGCTAAAAACATTCCATGATAAAGATAAACATTTACGCATTTGTAGAACGTCACAGCAGTCTGAGTCACATGTCATAAGGCCCTGAAAATGATGTTTTTTTGACCAAATCATTTAATTATAGACGGGCCCTGACTCAGCCTGACAGATAACTACAATTATGCGCAATTATTATTTATAACCTAAGTAACATTACCAGCTCTGATCACTTTTTCAGCAACTCCCTTAGTTAATTTAGGTTCCACGCTCTTTGATTTAATTTAATTTTATAAAATTAAATTAGTGAATAATTAAGATAAGTTTAGTTTAATACAAAAAATGTATTTGAATTCCTTTAATTTGCTAAAGACAAAGAATAGGCGTCTTTATTCTCACAATGACAATTTAGTGTCCTTGCGGTTGCCAAAGAATTTTTTTAAAAATATGACGTTTATCAAGAAAACATTTATGGTGTTCTTGCCTATGCCAAGGAAATAATGTTGATGGCCTCGTACAAGCCAAGTAAATAAATATATTCTGCTTTTACATAGATCTCAATGAAACGAGTGTTTTATCGTTATTTAAAGAAAGGGAAACAAATGTAATGTTCATAAAAAATAAACATGTAACGTTGTGTCTTATGAGATTTTAAAACGAGCCAACTACCAGCGCTTAAAATAACTACTTGAAAGGCATAAATCGAGCAAACTCTTAAAGGCACACCAGATAAATGGTTGAGGTAGGTATTTGGACGAACAAAGCGCTTCAAAATTTTCTCAAATTGTCTATGAAAGAGCCCAAAATTTTATCCTATGAAGCACCCAAAGAAAGTGTCGAAATCTGTGTAAGCATAGCAAATGCGGATAGTAGTGTGGGGCAATACGAAGCCACTAAAAATGTGTGAGCTTCGTTTAGCCTAAACATTTACTTGATGGTGATCGAGCAACAAAATTTCTGTCAACATCATTATTGCTAAAATAAGTATACAATTTAAGGTTTTTGAAAATTAAGGCTTCAAACTAATTGTTTAACATTATAAGTTTTGATTTGTCACACAAATCACATTTTACTGATTATTATTATTTGGACAGCTTCAACGTCGTTCGAGTATATTAGTTCATGTGAAGCTTTGACAGTAACTTTAATGTTATATAGAAGAGAGCTTTAAATACTTAACAGCGACCAACAAATTACCTAATACTTCATTTAACTGGTTTTAAAATAGTGTAGGGACGCTCGGAAAAGAGCAGCAGTTGAATTATTCAATCCTGCAAGATCATGCTTGCTAATTTAAATCTTGAGTTTCCGTAATTCCTGCTACTGATTGACTAGTAAAAAAAACTGCGACACCAGTATTGATGTGCAGCACGATCTGATTCCAATTCCTACATAAATATTGTAGTAACCGCTTAAGTGTAAAAAGTATACATTATATTTCCGAGTCAACACAAAATGCACGTGATTTACAACCTTAGATTACGTTTATTTTATTTTTTTGCAAACACTGAATTAAAACTAAAATTTCATTTATTTCAAAGAATCTAACTAGCATCTGCAAGTTACTTTTGATCACCAACTTTGTCCACCCTAAGAGGGACAAGGTCACTAGCCATGAAATTCAGTCGTGGTCGACTATGTAATTACCATGTTTTCCTATCGAATTTCGGAGTGGAAAGGGCTACAGCTGTATCTAGTATTCATACTACTAACATTAACGTCAGCTTGATTATTAGTTAATTTCTGACGTCTGACTACCCAGCAACTTACTTAAAAGTATTTTCGCAATCTAAATGTTAATTTACTTATTAAGTGAAATCCTGAGACGGGCGGATAATTTATGAATAGCTCCCAAAACATAAATGACAGCAATGGCAGTGGAGTGCTGAAGTCCCCAGTAGTAACGCGTGGTAGGTACATAGTGCAACCACCGCGGCTACGGCTGCAGTGTTAAAGGAGGCTGGCATAAATGAACTTCTTTGCGATGGCGAACGAGACTACTTTCTTGTAATTTTAATAATTGTAGGGTGTAAGCGTGATGGAATTAAAAATTTCCTGTCTTAAGAAAATAAAAAACTATAAATAAAAAATAAAAAACTATCAAAATTTTTCATTGTTTAAATGTTAGCTTTGTTTTCGTTATGGTAGTTAGTAGTCAAGATATTTAGCCCAAAAAATCGAAAACTCCAGGTGCTATTGGCGGGGCACAATGATATTATTTTAAAATGGTCTTCAAAATAAAACTGCGTTTATTAAACTTTTCAAATATGAATTATACTAGCTTTGAAGCTTGGCAAACATGATTAAATATTTAATTTGTGTCTAGCACTAACAAAAGTTCAGCTGCTAATTACAAAAGCCAATATTGAACGAATACCTCTTAGGTGAATGTATTATTTTGTGTATGGGATTTTTTGACATTTGACTCATTGTCAGAGACATAATCTTATTTTTGGTGTTTAATCGAGAGTAGTTGTGGCTTCAGTATGACAATTTCCAATACCCAATTTAGTATAAAACAAGCTTTGCCAAAGTGTGTCCTTACCTTATGCCAGTTAGAATTTTTATATTCTGAGCGATTCTTTAAATTTAATTTCCGTTATCCATATTATTCATCTCTAAAAATTTACAAAATCTGTATTAATAACCACATCACTTCATTTATCTGATCATTTTTAAGTTTCACATACAATTAATAAATAATACATTAAAGCATTATTTACTAGTTACATATTTAATTACTTGTGGCACTCTAGAATTTTTCAGGTGTAATTATACCTATTACGCAGTGTATTTTAATGCATTTATATTCCAAAGTGTGAAAATAAATCAAAACTTCCTAAATAAATAAAGACAGCAATCACTTAAAAATAACAAATTCGCTACTTCGAAACGCTGTGTTACAATGTAACAATACTGTTTAATCTTAATTTACAGACTAATACTAACGATAGATTTACACTAGGATTTTGAATATGACATTGACAGTACTAACTAATAAACGATTGAAATGTTAGTCACTAGTTGATAAATACAGTGGTGTATTTTCAAATTGATGGTCAACCTGTATTATTTTCTATTTTATGTTAAAATCGACAGTAACCTAGCATTTAGTATGGGTATTTACTAGTTCACTGAAATTGTGAATTTTTATTGTTATTGTGATTTATTGAGAAGTCAAAACGTATTTAAAACTATACACTTGGAAGTAAAAGAAAATAATTACAATGTAAATTAACAATAATTCATAATTTCAGTGCACTAGTATTTTGTATTTACCTCCGTTTGAATAATTGTCAACTTTATTATTGAATCTCAAAATCTCAAATATCATCTTTCCCCATAAGTCATGTAAGTCCGCTACTTAAAAACAAATTCAGATTTCACTTTATAGGATTAAAAATTATACACTGTGAAACACAATATTTATACAATGCACAGTACAGATTACATTGTTGTCGGTGGTCATGATTACATTTGTTTGTGGATGAGCAATCAGCAGTGAAATAAATCTTCAAAATTGACGCTTTATTTTTTTTATTAAATAAACAAGAATTTAATTGCAGATATAATAAATAAATAACAACTATGTAAAACTTACATACGTATCAGTTAAAAAATCAAAACTTAACATATTTTAAAGCATAGCGCAACGCTTTGAAGTACTGCATTTTTTAAGTGTCGTTCACCTTGTCTTTATTCACTTTAGCACTTTTGATTAATTAAAATTTAAAATAAGATCACCTAACTAAATAAAGATGAAGAGCCAATGTTAAGGGTGAGATTTGGGAAGTTGACGGAAAAGAAAGAATCCTGTAGAAGTGTAAACAACCTAAATAGCATGTGCAGTGTGCAGAATTGCAGAAGTGGGCAGGTGGGTGATTTGCGACTGCAACATACCAATAGTTGTCTCGCCTCTCACGCTCGTAAATTTGAATTGTTAATATTTACTATGTTTCTTTATTCTGAATTCTGCCTGTACAAACTTTTATATTTTGCATTTTTCAAGTTCAATTAAATCACACATCATAGTAAACTGTTGTTACAGTATTCACTGTAATAACATTTTTAATTCGTATAATTATATTGTTTATTACTGGTGGTAATTGTGAGTACTGTTGATGGTAGAATTTTGCAGTGTTTAGTGGTGGGGGTAGTGGTGTTAATAAATCGATTTAACAGTTTGGGTTGTGGTAATTCGGAGTATTGTTTGTAGTAGAATTTTACAGTGTTTAGTGGTGGTAATCAATTTAACAGTTTATATTGGTGGTGGAAACGGTGATACCAAATTTAGTACCCCAAATAATTCCGTAATCCCACATTATTTGCAAACAGGAGTAGTTGTTTGTTACTCTTACTGTGTTACACAAACACGTCAGCCAGGTATGTTCAACATCTATGGGTATGTGAATTGAGTTGGTCATTAGTAGCTGGCAGAATTTATATAAAATTATTTACGAATTTAAGAAAGGGCTTGCGTACTAACAAGGCTATTTATAGCACTTCCTTCGTAGTTAAATAAGCATCATGAAAGCCTTAACCTGTGTTGAAATGATATGCTCCTGTTGACAGACAACTGTGTTGTTCAGCCAAAATCAGAGCCAGCTGGAATTTTTCGTATGATTTTCATAAAAAGCATAAATTAGACATTAATTGTTAATAGCTTTAAGCTCATGATGACTACGGGCACGGGTTGCTCTCGTAAACCTTTGTCAAATATGCCGGCACTGGCAATCTGACAGTGCAATAAACTATTCAATTGCGGTTCAGTATGAATTATTTTAAGTTTTATCTTTAACCTTTAGCAGATGAATTCTATGTTTTTAATTAAACTGATAAATTGTATATAGCACCTTTATTTGGGTTTACGAATGATAAACGATCATCTACTATGCATTTATTTTGAATTTAAACTACCTTTGTTACTGCCTATATTTACTAATTTACTTGTCTTTATACATAAATAACTGACCAATTTTACTGCATTCATAATTTTTTACCATGTGATACGTTGGTTGTAGGACATTTGCTACCGAACAATTACTACCCGCAGTCATTTGCTACCAAAACCCGACCAAGGACATTTGCTACCCATTAGTGAGGTTGAAATAAAATGCATGGACAATATTTATAAATGTACAGCGATAACATGACAAGGTTCAAATAATTTATTAATGCTGTTTTTGTTATTGTTAATGATATAAGATAATATAATTGTATATGGTGGTTCAAAAATTGTATTTAAACGGGTATACATACATTTTCCTCCTGGAAATTATCCCTCAACGATATTTACCCCCCCCCCCCCCCGGGGGGAAAGGGACATTATCCCCCCAGGACATTATCACCTAGAGCATTTTCCTTCCAAATCGTACCAAGAACATTTCCATCCCAGCATCAAAAAATCATACCCAAAATGAGCGAGTATTCCTTTACTGTAAATTTGTGTATTTACAGATTTTCTCCATAATATGCAAATATCTTATGCAGAAAATCTATGAATACACAAATTTACTGTAAAGGAATACTCGCTCATTTTGGTTAAAAGTGTTTTTAATACTGGGAGGAGAATGTCCTCGGTACGATTTAGGAGGAAAATGTCCTGGGGGAATAATGTCCTGGAGGAAAATGCCCTATAACCATTTAAAATTTAGGCATACCTATATTACATTTACTGATTGATGTAATGAGATTGAAACGTGAGTATTTTTTTATAACGATTTAATTATGGTAAAACGCCATATTTCTGTCTTTCTGTCTGTCGGTCTGTCCGTCTGTCTTTCTTTATGTCTGGTAAAAACACAGTTTCTGGTTTTAAAATTATATGTAGGTACTACGTCGCGTACTAACATTTTTAGACTTATATGCTGTTTTATTTATTTTATTAGAATTAAGAATACATTTCAATTTTAATATTACTGTTTTCTTGACTTTTAGTATTTATTGTAGCTTGTCTAAAATAACTTGTGATAATGTTGTATGGTTCTAGGTTTTATACATAAATCAGTCTTACAATTTGTATTTAGGGGTAATGATTAAAAAACAATTGAAAGTGTTGATAATTTATACATAACTTTTAAATATAATTTTTGAACGAAATTATGTTAACTTTTATCATTAACATTAACGGAATTAGTAAATTATTTCAACGATGTCATGTTACCGCAGTACATTCATAAATACTGTCCATTTATTTTATTTCTACCTTATTATTATTATTTACTAGGGGATCAGCCTCATACAAGCAGGGTTCGGGGGTGGTTTTAACCGCCGGCTAAAACTAAGCGGTTTTAACCGGTTAAAACCGGTTAAAACCGGCCCCTCAAAATTTAGGTTTTGGGGGCAAAACGGCTTTTACCGGCTAAAACTGATTCAAGCCTTAAAATTGAATTAAAAGCGACTAAAAAATATATATTTGCTTTTCTCTTAAGACTAAAATAATATATTGTGTTTAATTACTTCTGTTTAGCAGTATTACTTAGTAAAAAATTGGCTAAGATTAATTTATTTTTGTCAAGAATTTTAGCTTTTATTTTTTTAAATTTCAACAAAAAACAAATAAAAGTAATATTTTCTTATAAAATATGTAAAGTGCACAGCTTATTTGCTGTGATACAACACCATAAATTCACTGCAACTTTTGTTCAAGCACTTAATTATGTTGGGTACTAGGTTTCAGCCGGTTTCAACCGGTTTCAGCCGGTTTTAGCCGGTTTTAGCCGGTTAAAACCAGTTTTAGCCGGTGGGCAGGTTTTTATTCAAACTGGGCGGTTTTTTTCGAACCCTGATACAAGACTGATGCCACTGCACATAGTCCGAATTAAATTATTTACCGATTATTTGCGTTTTTTATGGGGTTACGAATGACAGCAAACATTTTCAGTTTGAATATTTTCCGAATCTATATGACCGGACATTACAGTCGACGAAACAATTTTAAACGTTTTCGAATTTTAAATTTTTGCATTGCTTAAATGGAGAAACTTACTTCTTTCGATCTATTTGCACAATGTCTGCTTTTGTTCTTTTAAAACGTACTATCTGTTACATAAAGAAAATAACGTTCTTTCTGAAACACTCTCCAGAATTATTTACAAACCAAAATTATGCCTGTAGTGAACTTTCAAAATCATAGTTATGATATATTTATATAAAATATATTAGGTTACATACGGTTAACCTATGAATAGTGTGTACGATCATTTTAGTGACTCACACAAAAATAGTTTTACATGGTACTCGCCAATTTCAAATGTCCTAGGTTTGGGCGTGGGTAGCCAATGTTTTAGGGTGGGTTTTTTGGTATTAAATTCCCTTGTAGCAAATGTCCGTATACCGATACATTGTTACTAGTTTATAACAATTTTTAAATTAATCTTGACCAATTATTGTACATTAGACTAATGAATTACTTTCTGGGTATATAATTACGGTTATTACTTAGACTACAGTACTTACATACTTATCTATGTTTCTAATCCAGATGTCTTCCAAACTAAATAAGAATCGGGATGATAGTGGAAATGAAAAAAATAATCAGAGTCGAGAAGGCGGACGCAATAATAATTCCATTAAGTTGAATCAGCATTCCGTCAGTTTCCGTCGAGTTCAGTCTCATTGCATTTCGTCTAACCCGGGAAACCAAGCAAATGGCTTAAGGTAGTTTATTCAGTTTAAATATTTGATCCAATTGAAGTTTGAAACATTTTTCAATGCTTAAGAAACAAAATCGCCGACCTCTATGTTTTAATGTAATATTATTTCGCATTTTGTTTACTTATTGTTTTAAAAAACCAAATTATACACTATTTAAATTTCCCTCTGGTTTTCACATCTTCCAAACAAAATATGTGAAAATCCGGAGTAATTCGTTTAAGAAACCTTACAAAGGCACGTACCTGCTAACATATATTCTGAGCATCCAATATTTTATTATTATTTTATTTTTGCTCTGTGGAGTTCCTTTTCGTCTATCTCTACCCACGCTAACAACCAGCTCTTTTTCTACCTCTACTCTATCATCTGTATAAACTAGACTTTAGGTCACCGATATCGGTGATTTAAGTGCGCCTAATGTGACCACTGACCACGATTTCCCACTGTAACTATTCTGTAACGTGTCTACGGTTGGTGACGATTAGTCTACACCCAAATACGACACTATTAACCCATTTTAAAATAGAATCCACCTCCTTGATTTTTGAGCGTAAAACACCGTAGCCAACACTAGACACGTTACAGGAGGGTGACAGTGGGTAATCGTGGCCAGTGGCCACATGAGGCGCACTTAAACCACCGATATTGGTGGCCTAAAGTCTAGTTCTTAATAATTTACTATTTTATTTCGTACTAAAGGCATAAAAAACTTAAAATTCATTTATCTTGAGTGAGTTTAGGTTAGGTAATATGTATCAGGTATAAGTAGGGATGGCAAATTCAAAATTCCCTGCGTTTCATTCCCTTCCGATTCAAAGTTCCCAACCGAAGAGAATTTTGGCAATATTCCCAAGTAAATTCTCAGTTTTCAAAGTTCCCAAAATTCCCTGACTGAAAAATTCTGAAATATTGAAAATTCGCAGTGCTTCATACACAGGGAATTCTGCCAAAATTCCTGATTTTCACAACCCCAAAATTCCCAAAGTTCCCTCCCTCCCAAAGTTCCCAAATTCCCAGGGAATTTTAAATGGGCCTGCTCCAGGTATAAGTAAGATTTGTTATAAATGAGGGAGCTTGCAATTATAGCGTCATAAATTTCGGGGTACGGGGGGAAGAGTTCTCGAAAATATGATTTTGTATCCATTATTACGAGTTTATCTGTTGGTTGTTATTTTGTAGGGGAAACGATCATTACATAGCCTTAGCAAATTTCCCTGGCACATAATGTATAAACAACGATATACTAATTATTAACCTGTGGGGGCCAGATTTTCAAAACCAAGCCACAACTTTTGTATGTTTTTTTTATGAAACCTAACGACCTAAACAGGAAGTTGACAAAAAACAGTGTTTGTGGTGCCAAGCTTGTACCATCGTTTATTAGTTAGCATATGCCTGTATCGTTTCAGTTCTTTCCTTTGCTGTTTAACAGTAACATTATCATCCAATTAAGTCTTCGTTTTCTTTGATTTGTTTTGCAACATACGTGCACCAGTGCAGTTTTTTTTTATTTTACAGTATTGCTCTGCAGTGCAGGGGTGAGTTTAAAATTATTAGACACACTGTATACCTACTTCCTGCGCACTATGCACCTTACAATTACAAAAATTCTTGTTTTCTCACTGTTATCCACAACTTTAAAGTGAAACCTTTAAATATAACTTTAAAATAGGTTTACCAGGATGCCTCACGTCAGCGTGAACTCGAACTCCAATCAAGCCATGGTGGTCCAGTGGTGCCGGGCGAGACATAGCGTCTGAGGCTCTCCATTACTGTCGACAAGGCGTGGGTTCAATTCCCACTTGCCACGGATCTCTTTCGTGAGAAAGTTGATCTTAAACGCCGGGCTCTTCACATGTGTGGCGATCTATATCCTTGAAGGCTTACTTGGCTCTGTGTTAGTACGGGGTAAGCTAGTCACACAGGGGTCCGTGTTGGGAGAACAGATCTTAAATGATTTGAAACACTTGACTCTTTGAAACTAAAGCTACTTTAACCGCTTTTTTAAGCTAATTACTCGTTACGAGTGCAATATTGTCTGCACTCCGCTTCGTGAGTGCAACTCTTTTGCGACATTCACATACAAAAATACATCCTTGAAGTGGCGCGAAGTTTAAAAATCGTTGCACTCTGAGTGCAGCCAAGGTGCACTCCGCTCCGCTCCCTTGAGTGCAATCTAAATTCCTTGCACTCGCACTCCGCTCACTGAGTGATGCGGAGCGGAGTGCAGTTTTAGAGTGGATTGCTGCACTCCACTCGTTGAGTGGTCCCAGCTATGTTCCTGCATATGACAAGTAAAAATGAATAAAAATATTTTAAACTTTAAAAATGCGTGGGGAGCGTAAATGTTGTTTTAAAAAAATTTCGGAAGCACTTTCAAAAAGAGCATTGTGTTTTCTACGTAACAAGCATTACTACTAGAAATTTGAATGAAAACTGACATCCGGCTGGGGGTGTGAAAACAGTGAGTTTCTCCATGCTAATAATAGCGTTAGCGCAAGTAGGGGTCGTCCATCAATGAAGTTTAGAAAAATAAAAAATTTTCTAACACCTCCCTCCCAGAGTTAAGCACATCCACATAATAGCGTCACACTAAGTTTACATATTATATTGCCCCCCTCTTTCCCCTAAATATACGCGTCATTGATGGACACCCCTTATTGAATCCCATACATTTAAAACGTTCGACGGGCAAAAAGCATAGGGTGGGCTTTGCGACCACCGTCATGCATTGTGAAAGGCCAGCTGTAAAAGACTGTGACAGGTTTGAACAGGAATGTATCCGAACCTATTTAATGCAATAACTGCCCGGTCCTATCCATTTGAATGCTTTTAGCAAACTGACATGGACTTGTGCCAGGTTCCTTTTAAGAAGTGAATGGACTTGTGCCAAGTTGTTTTTAAGCTTGGACTGGACTTAGGTCAAGTTGCCTCTTCACCACTAGCGGTATGTTAGTATAATTAATGAAGATGTTGAGGCTTGATAATTTTATTTGAAGACCTCGAGGAAGGGTTGCAGAATGACAGTTTTCATTCTGTATTTAATGTATACAATATAATAAAAACTAAATTATATGAATAGGTAGAAATAAATATAATAATAATATGTATAATATATTTATAAAAAACAAGGGCTAAAGCCCTTGTTTTATGGCAGCCTTAGCAGCAAAATAAGGCATTTTGAATTTGCCGCCAAATTTTAGCTTCAATTTACGTATTTTTAATAAAAAGAAGCAATTAGGCCGCACAATGTGTTTTTGGTTATTTTATCTATCTTATTATAATCAACTTGTGTAATACAATCAAAAGTTAAAAATTCGAAGTTTTGAATTTCCCGCTAAAACAATAAATATTGCGTTAACTCAAGATTTTGACCGGTCACTCAATAAAGGAACCCTGAAGTGATATATTTTTGGAACGGTAACAATTAGACAAAGATAATAACCATGGTGTGGAAGCACGATCGTTATTAGTTTTTAAATGGTTTTTAAATAACATAATCGCAAATTAAAACAAGTTAACGGATTGTGTCGAGTGATATATCATTTAAAAGCTCTTTATAAAGAAGCAGACACCATTTTTTTGTTTTTTGATTGTGACCCATACACACATTTTGACATTTAAAAATTAATTGACCGTTATTTTGAAAACGTTTTGTTATAATAGAGGCTCGTTCCGTTATTTGGATTCTACTGGTGATTAGCTATCTAATGATATATAGCTCGATGAAATTGGTCCAGTATTGCAAAATTTTTAAAATTCCGGTAACACAGGACTTCGTACAGTTCCTGATGGGACATTTAAATGTACTAGGTCCTCTATGATTATGTGCTACGAGAGTCTTCAAATGACTGGGGCATACGAATGATTTTGCACATTTGTTGCATTAGTATTGCTTCTCTACAGCGTCTGTCTTTTCATGATATCTCAAGTTTCTTTCCGTTTTTAAATGATCCTTGACAAATATTGGAGACTAAAGAATTTTGTCCAGCATGATACTTTCTCGCATGATTTTTCAAAAGAATGTACTGCTTAAATGTTTCCGAGCAGTTTTGAGCACTGCAGCTTCACTTCTTGTCCAGGTGCTGTACATTTCAATGAGGTTGCAAGTAGGATTTATGATGAAAGTACTTGGATCAGAACTGACACTTGACTTGATTTTTGGATTTAATTTATGGACTTAATTCCTCGACAGGCAAAACAATTTTGTTTTTAGTTTTTTAAAATTTGTCTTCGTTGGTTAATCACTTTTATTTTCCTTTGAATTTGAATAATGGACACTTGTATGTACGTCGAGATTACACTGAGAATATAAACTTTGGCTTGTGCAGATTTCACATTCAAAAGAAAATTCTAAAATTTAAATTTATTGCTAAAGGACTTAGGACACTTGTCACAGTAAAACAATTTTAGGTGTTTCACTCCAAGATGGCGAATTACACTTTTCTTGAACTTAAATCCTTTAGGGCAAATGTAATATTAAAAGTTGCTCTATTCTAAATTAAACTGCTAGCTGCAGAAAACGTCCTTCTGCGATCTTGAAATATTTCAACTAACCTCGTACTAGATGTCGATATTGCTTTTGATGCTTTTTATGCTCATTTCTAGTGGTCAGGAAGTCAGCTAATTCCTTTGCATCACCCAGAGTGCATAAAAATAGTATTTATTAAATACGATGATAAGGGTTTGTAGTAGTGATCAGCTTAATTTTCTCGTTTAATATCAAAGTGGGTATGACAATACAATTTGGCAGCAAGATATTCCAACTCACATCACGTGTAAGTTAGTTAGGCTATACATACACGCGAATACCGCATTAAACTAGCGCCAAAGTCGGTTGCGTTCACAAATCAAAATAACTAGAGCTAAGACCGAATCATCTGGTGTACGTATAACGCATACCATGTAGAAACCAGGGATTAATTCAGATTAAATTCTAATAGTAATCCTAAAAAAAGCCTATTAGTAATACTAAAATTTAAGAGCTGTTATAAAGTATGTTATGGTTAGAAACTGACACGTATTTGTGCTTTGTTGCTGCTCCAATAAATAGGTAAAAACCTTAAAACTCGTATTGTTGATTGCGAGTAAACCTACCTACATACCTTAGTAGGTGCCTAGTTCAAGTGCTCGCCTTGATCATGAAAACAAGTTCCATTTAAGAAACGATTGCAGTGAACATTCAGGAAAAGCAAGGAGGGAATTATACTGGTTCAATAAATTATTGCATTATTAAAATTTCAACAATATTAGGAGGGTTAGATATTATTTAGCTACATATACACATATCACTTATGCGGTGTGCCGATAATTTTTCGTGTTTCAAATTAGTTGTGGCTCCATTTTAAAAAATTTTCAATACGCAATTTAGTTCGAAACCAGCTTTGCAGAATTTTGTCTTGAAAACAAAATATAATTTGCTAGTGCTTAAGAAATATTTTTTAAAAACTTGTTTAAAACCAAACGACGTATTGAATAATTTTTATTGTACAGTAACAACTACTTTAAAACATGAAAAAGCCAAATAAAATTCTATATGAGCCACAAGTGACGAAGTCTGAATACAATTGACCTGAAAGGTCAACTTCTGCATTCGATAGTAAAGCTGACCTTTTAAATTCTCTGCTGAACTTTTATTTGACCCTGAACACAAATTGATGACCCTTTATTGCTAAGCATTCTTTGAAATTCATAATATAAACTTTTAAACAATTTCAAATTTCCAGTTTCAAAAAACCGATTTTACAAAATATCGCAATGCCCCACAAATACGACTACAGTTGTGTTGACTTGACACTTGACACTGATATTTGTGGCTTGAACAAATTGGAAAATCAAAATTACACATCATAATAAATTAAATAATATACTTAGGATTTATTATTATTATTATTATTATTTAATTAATTATTTCCTTTCTTATTCTGATTGAGAGAGAAACAGGAACCGAAGACACATCAAAGAGAAGAAGGGAAGGAAGAAAAAATAAATTTTCCAATTTGCAGTTTAAATTCCAAACTGTTTTCGGAAAATGTTGAATGCCATGGTGCTCCGCAGACAGCACCTAGGCTGCTTAACTGACTGCATCGGCGTGTATGTTTAGCTCAAAGGATGCCTACTCAACGCTCCAAAAATATTAGCATCGAATACACAAAACATTTATAGTATTAAAATCGCATCAGCCACAATAAAATGTTTTTTTTTCAGGTACTGCATATTATATTTGTAGAAAGATGTAGACAAATCTCAAGGAGTATGAATATTGTTTATCTGAAAGTTCAACTTGACTGTGTAAGTAGTTTTGACATTTAAATTAAGCTGTCAGACTTTTCGTTGCCATATTACACAAGTTGATGATTTAATGTTGTTCTGAATGGCCTGAGGAATATATATTGTACCGTTTTTAGACGTAGTTTGACACAATTAAAAAAAAATTGCAGTGCCCCACGAGTACCTTATACTTATTTGTATTTCAAAAAAAAATTGCCGAAATGGTTTTCAATTATCATCATGACTACCCTAACTACGGCAGAACTGATGTTTAAATAACAAAGAAGAATACAGTCCACTCTCCACATAGTGTACTTCAGCAGACCAGGAACATTAGTACACTATGAAGAGAGTTTACAATGTAGAAAGTAACAGATTCTAAAAATATTAGTATAATAGATGGAAAAAGTCCTACAGTTCAAAGTAATATTGGTTCTAAACAAATCAATCGAAAAATATGTTTCGTAATTTTGATTGAATACGTTTGAAAAATCAGTTGAAGAAAATAAAATAGTAAATTTTTTAACTAAGCGTTAAAAATTTTTAAATTTTTGAGAGTACACTATGAAGCGACGAAATTTACACTTGAATATTAGTTTGGGCCTCCAAAATCAGTACACTATGAGGAACAGGTTTCAACTAAGAAAATAGGAATTATAACATGGAAAGCATAGAAGTTTAGCCAGGGATACAAGCTCAGTACACTATGTAGAGGTATCCACTATGAGGAGGTACACTATGTTGAGAGCGGACTGTATCTAAATATCTAAATCAAAACACCGAGTACTTAAAACTATTGATTGTCAGCAGGCTGCTAAGAAAAGAGAATACGGTAAAAAAAGAAGCCTTCGACTTTAGGCTACATCAGCGACTAAGGTTTAAAAATGTTAATATTTTTTTGATTATTTTTTGAAGACAGACAAAAAAGTTTGATGGAAAACAAAAATTATAGATTATCCTAGTTTTAGAGCTAACAGTATTGTTGTAATTGATAATTTACTCATAATTTTATAATCATTACAATAGTGAAATTGGTAATTTCAAGCATTAGTCAAGTTGTAAGTGTTCTATTTACTTGTTTTTTAAACAGTTCAATATTTTTTATTGATTTGTTTTTCAAAGATGTGTTAAAATACCTTGTAGATCTCGATATTTCAAATTTTGCGAAATAGCAGATTTTATTTTTAGCTAAAACTGGAAATAGACCATTTTGGTTCTTTGCAGACGATGTTTAAACTTCAGAAATACAATTTAAAATTCGAAGAAACTATTAAATACTATGAGTTTGCTAATTATTCTGCGTGTACAGCTCTCGCTCTCATTTAATCTTTTGCTGAATTAATCATAATACATCTACTGCAAATTTGACACTTATCTACTCATATGAGAAATGCGGAAAAGGTGAATGCAGATAATACCGAAACAGACACTACATTTCACGTTGTTCATTCTTAACTAAAGAGATCACTTACAACTCATAATAATCTACCGTATAATTGTAGTAATGTAATGACTAACCTAATATGCCTCATTTCTAATTATAGTGTATTATTAAGTTTTAAATCTATAGTACAATATATAGTCTAATGTCTAATATAGTCTGCGTCATAAATCAAATAAAGAATTTAACAAAAATCTAGGAGCCAGCATGCGGGCGGCCTCTGCTGCTGCTAGCCCTTACTGGGGGAGCAGTTATTAACTCCAAATCAGAACCTTTTAATTTAAATTCTGGGTCTCGCACTTTGCTCAAATCCTTCTCCGTGAGATTCTTTACAAACTGGCCTTTGCATTTCGTTTTGTATTTGTGGCCCCCAAAGAATCAGACAAGACTTACTTCTTGATTACGATCATTGCATCTTTCTAAAAATATAAAATGAAACAAAAATTAATAATTTTAATTTTCTATCAAAACTTGAAGAAACTTAAGATAATCAAACTTTGAGAGTTTTAAGTTAATAACATTTATTATTCCATATAATTCCTTGTATCATATTTGGTACTATTTTTGGTTGCAAAATTATGAAACGTATACTGATTCTATTAATCTATTATCATTGCATGACAGTAATATGTTTGTCCCTTTGAAAACAATTATCGTTCACTCTACATTGTTCTGAAAGAAAAATTGTTTCAAATTACATTTAACTTACTGTTTTTCAAACTAAAAATGTTTTTCTTCATTTCTCAAACTTTATAGGCTATTCAATTTGTTTAGCACAACGCGACTATGAGTGTTCATCAAACTACTAAAAGAACTCTTTGGCTAGTTGGGGGAGGGGCAGGAGCGGATCGACCGACGTCCCTCGGGATAGAGCTCTGATTGGGTCCAAAAAACGTGGACCCGCACCCAAACCCGGACCCGAGTAAAGGGTTCAGTCAAATTTGAACCAGGACCCGAACCCGAACCCGTGGTTCCGAGTTCAATTTTTTGTGCAACCGCCCCCACTATGCACATCATTTTTTGAACATGGAACCGGACCCGCACGCGAACCTGCAATTAGACCCATTCCTGAACCCGAACCTGAACCCGTACCCGCTGCACTTGGACCTGGACTCGGGTTCGAGTTTATAAACTGTATCTCTAAATTTATTGTTAGAGGTGGTTGCCGAGTAAAACTCGATCAGTGGCTATATCTCAAGGCGGAGTTTAATCAAGGGACTATTTGGCAAAACGATTATTTCCCAAGGTAAATTTTTTATATAGAAAAAGCAAACCCAATGGGCCTGTACCTGTCCATACAAATTTTACGGAATTGGCCCGGTGCACTTATTGGAGTGCAGGGCTGAGCCTGGCAACTCAGGCGTTCACCAAAGTACGGCAGAGTGTTGAAATTTTACTTCTCAATCAAACATTTTAAAATTTTCAAAATGTTGTCATGTTTTTTCCTTCTAAGATATTTGAAGTTCAATGTTTCCTATCTGCATTGTTTCACGCTTTAATTTTAAATGAAAGTTAAATAATTTTAGGATTGACCAAACATTCTAAGAGCTGTGATTTTTGTTAGTTAGTCCATTTTGCAACCAATTCTTGGCTAATTGCAATAAATGAGGTGTCAAACAAATTTCCCAGAAATTTTCTTTATTTTAGTATATTGCTCGTTATATTCAAAAAATAAACTTGGCTTTTATAGCCTGTTAGAATCCCCGGAAAGAAATTGCCCACCCTGTATAAGAATGCATACGGCCACAGAAATGCCGTAGTTGAAGTGAAGCGACAGGCAAGCGGGTGAGCGCTGGCCTAAGAGACTACAAGCGTACGTACAACTAGAGAACTGCCAGGTTACGGTCTTTGCTCGTTTTTTCCACGATAAAACTAAGGCGGAGCACTGGCAGTCACAACTCAAGCCAGGAATTGGGATGGAAGGTTTCAGTTGGACAAAGTAGTTGGATAGCCATTCCATTTATTTTATAAGGGACTAGAGTTAGCCCACTGTTCCCGGTTTTCCTGGGTGTAGACGTATGCGTTTGTTAACAATAGAATCAGGTTTAATTACAAGTGCATGTTTTGTGTTTTTCATGTTTAGCTTCGATATTTTCTTCAATTTAAAACACATATCTTTATGTGGCTTACGAACTCCACTATTATGTTCACTGCAAAACAAATTAAGCATACAATACACTTCGAACAATAAAAAGAATGTTTTTTTCAAGAAAAATCATATATCAGTTAACAAATAGGTATAATAGAACGCAAGTTCTGATCATACGAGTTAAGAAGTTTTAAACTTGATTTCAATTTGGGCAATTTTCGAAAATATTTAAACGCAAACTTAGAAAAACTATTATTAATATTAATCTAAAATGGTCCTAAATGCTTGATCTAACACATGTGCTTGCTGAATAAAATTCTTGCTGCTGCGAATTATTAATCTAATCTGCTCCTTTTTTAAGCACAGTTCAATTTTACAGTGATTGCTATAACTAGCTGATTATCGCTAAAAATAAAACGTACTTAAGATAAAAGGACTAAAAAAGTCTTACAAAGTGAGTAAACATTTCCAGACTAACAGAGACTACGCACTACAATATGCATTTTATTTTTTTAAATTATTTTAGCACCAATTTAAAAACCAATATACGTCTAGTTCTAAAAAGTTACTTCATGGTTTAAAAAATTGTGTTTTATATACTCATGAAGGTTATTAATACGGTAGCAATTCTTGTTATCTCAGAAAGTCGTATTAGTTGGAATTTTGAAATAGAGCTACACGCCGTCGTGCAATTCCACGCAACATTCTGTTTTTCGTAGTCGATTACATTTAATTCTACTAGACCCAAAGGACCCAGGTCCAATGGGTTCGGCTTTGGGTCCAATACACGTATGCACCTAAACCTGATGGGTCCGGACCCACAATCATACATAGTCGGACCCGAACCCAAATTCGGGTTCAAAGCAACAGGGTGCGCCCAGGTGCACCCAAACATTTATGTTCAATGAAATTGCACCCGGGTCTGGACCCAGACCTGAACCCGGGTCACACCTGGACCCAATCGGAGCTCCACCTCGGGAAGTAGACAAAAATGACTTACGTTTTACCGATTTGCCGGTGAAAATTAGGCGGTGAAGGGTTGGAGGTTTCTCCTTGCATAAGAACAGCTGAACATTATCGCTCCTAACTGGAACCAGTTGTTTAAGTTCTTGTTTGGTTTCAACTGTAACAAGTCTTTCAAATACTGGAATAGGATATTTAGGTACAATAAAAGCATTGGCAATTCTTTCTTCCATTTGATTAAGAGCAATCGTGGTTTTCTCGTCTTGATCACGTAGCTGCGTATCTAAGAAATCGGTTTTATCTTTCAGTTCTTTTAAAGACTTTCCTCTTTGCACCTTGAAACCATCAAACGATGTGTTAAGACTAGATACATCGCTGCAAAGTCCCATAATGTCTTTATTTGTCAGTGCAATTAAATCATTAACGGTAATAAGTTGTCGACCAAGCCCAGCTGTAGTCTCATTATAGTGTGCCAACATTTTCGCTGTAGCTGCATCAAGAGCTCGCATTATATATCACTGTTTGGTTCTCCAGCAACCTCTTTAGAAAAAAATCAAAGAGAGGCATGTCAGTTAGTTTTAAAACTGTGATATTGTAATTGCAATTAGGCGTTGTAATGCTGTAAAACAACAATAGTGTCCAGGCGCGTCGGAACCAACTTTGAATGGAAGGAGAAGATTTGTGCGCCTAAAAATCAGCGTGATTTGTCCTTCGTTATCCCGAAGTAGATGCTGACCTCTCAGAAATTAAAAGCTACTACGAAATAGCAAAATATTATAGTGCAACCATTACTTATGATACGTTTTAGATAGAGCACTAAAATAATGATATTACGTACACGTAACAATTCAATGTTTTTCACAAACCCTACTATCTCAATTTTAATCATTAAATACTTTCAAATTACAGCGTATGTCAGACTTGTGTCGTCGCTGTCGTCGTGAATAGTTATTTGTTGGCAGTTAGTTTGACGCTATTAAAAATTAAATCGTGATGTGTGGAAAAAACCTTTCAAGGGCGCGTTAACAAGGCCTTGTTACCAAACTTTCCTGAACCCACGATGCACGAATCCCTTTGCCTAAAGAAGGAAGCTTTGCCCACCCTTTCCTAAGCCTAAGCCACGCCTGTTCCAAATACTTTTGGCACAAAACATGTTTGATACATGGGATTAAAATGCAATAGTCCAACCCACATACAAATACAACCCACCTAGTCCAATGTGGGTTTGACTATACAATTTGGCAGCAAGATATTCCAACTTACATTATGTGTAAGTTAGTTAGGCTATACAAGATATTCTCGAATTCAACTAAAATAAGTTTCCTTTATTCCTGAGGTATTATAACAAAAGTATCCTGAGAGTAGTATGAACCCCTAATAGTCCTTCAATTCATCAAAATTCAACTACATGCAAAAGCTGATTTTTGAAAATTCAAACTCACGCTCTTAGACCGTTATTAAAAAAAATTTCCTATGTATACACAGGCGCGTTGGAACTTACTTTTGGAGAGAGAGAGGAGGGCAAGATATGTGTGCCTAAAAATCGGCGTGATTTGTCCACCGTTAGCTCGAAGTGGATGCTGACCTCTCAGCAAACATAAGCTACAACGAAATAGCAACACATTATTGTAGAACAACTGCATATGAAACATTTTAGTTAGAGCGTTTTATAAATAATATTACGCACCACCTAGATAACAAACAAATAAAAAAAAATAGTTGGCAAATAGTCGGATTACTGCAATTTGGTTGGGAAATGGTTAGAGTTGGAAAATAGACTGATAACATTGTTGTTATCAATAAAATCAACAATAATATTGTTGTTATAGAAGTTTTTAACTTCTGAATGGATCACTGCAATTAATATAGTGAGAAATGTTTTACCTTTAAATGCCATTCCGCGACTGGACCAAGGATCCCTTTATTGCCGTCATAGTTGTAAGGAGATTGAAACATTAGGCTATATCCTTGGAAAATGCCCGCGAAGTGAGCTTATACGTAATAACCGACACCATGTTGTTCGCCGTTTAATTGCCGAAGCTATGCAGAAATTAAATTGGAAAACCCTTGAAGAAGCTAAATGCACAGGGAAAGGTTCAAGAAGGGTTGACATAATTGCTTACAACCTAAAGTCTACACGCGTTATTACACGCGGGATAGATTTTTATAATACTTCAATAATTTAGGGAAATGATTTAAGCTGTGTTAAAAAATATCTGGTTGAACCCAACTAACTTAAACATGATGTGAGTTGGATTATCTTGCTGCCAAAATGTATAGTTATATCAGCATGGTACTAGTTGGTTTCACTATACCCACTGTATTCCTTTTTCTAAGAAGCTAACCTTCCTAACCTACATTCGTAGCTTATGTGAAATGAACTAAATTTATGCAATAATAGTGAGCACGTACACATTGAATGGTGATTGTATATATAAGTTATTTGCATTGAAATTCGCAACCCAGATTAAAAACAAAATACTCTGAAGTTTATTGGTTCGACATACAAAATAAATATTACCAAAAATAATTATGCCATCTTCTAGGCCGTTGATTAATAAAATAATGTCAAAAAATAAATGATGTGTAAAATAAACAAAATAAAGGGAAACGTAACAGTATTTATAATATTAACTGTTAACTTAATTGTCACTTAATTGTGATCCTGGGTCACAGTAACTGACTTATTAAAATGCACAAGTCGTCCGGGGCAAACACGGCCCTTAATTCTTTGACACACATAGTGAGTATTCCCTCCGTCTGTTTTTTTCTCGAACGTGTACTCGAAACCATTGCACGCACCTACTTTACGACCCAGCTTAGTATTTCCAATTATTTCGAATTTCAATTTTTCAATACTTTTATTATTTTACTAGCAATAATCACTAGCTTCAAATTCGAACTCACTAATTTCGATAGAGGAGTCCATTTTATGAAGTGCTGCTGACAAAGTAATTTACAGACTGCCAGTTCTGACGATTGCTTTCTGTGATTCCAAGAATATGACACGACCTGTTATCATGATATTCAAATGATATGCTAATTGCAGATAACATAAAATGTAAACACGCTGTATTCATTTCCTTCAAACAAATACCTTTTCTATTATTGGAGCCTAGAGCGAGGATACTGGCTCTACTATTTAGACTACTTTTTCCATTCAAACTAATTTTTACCCAAGTAGCTGTGTTACTTACTGAATTTTACAAAATTCACAGAGTACATTGGCCATAATAACTTGGATATACTGTAGAGGCAACCGAAAGTGAAGGCGTGCAAAGAAAAAGCTGCCATTTGTTTGCATGCAAAATTCATCCTTGCCAGCCTTCACTTTCGGTTTTCTCAGGAGTACTTCGTGGTCTCGTGGTAAACGGCTTACAAGAGATACGGAAGGCAATGAGTGAAAAAATATATGTTCACATATATTATACGAGCCTTTCTATCACGAGTACTCACGGTGAGGGATCGTGCTGTGTGGTCTCGTAGCTGAGGTTGGGGAGTGGAGGTGGGGAGACGTTTGGAGGGCGTGTGATCAGTGGAGGGCTGATGGGGGAGTGGGGGCAGCGATGAGTGACGATCAGCAGACGTAATTTGCTGACTCTCCTCAGGCCTGTGTGTTTCCAGGGGTGTATGCCCTCTGCAACCACTCCCTCCCAGTCCACACTGTTCACATGCGTTCTCACTCGCCAGAACCACTGACGCTCCTCCAGTATGCACGATATAGACCCACGTCTATATAACGACTCTCTCATCATATAGGTATAGTGAACGGGGTATACAGCTCTAGAGGCTTAGTCTATTGATACTGGCAATGCCTCTAGAATCCTGTAAAGCCCCGCAGACCTTAACAGTTTCATTATCTCGATGGATTCGAGTTTAAATAACGTATCTCACAGTGGACGATCGTTTCCTAGATCTCTTATACAATAGCGTGGTTCGGCAACAGAACTAGTATTAATAATAAGTTCTATGGTTCAATATCTCAAGGACACTCTCAGCCTATGAGGTGTCCGCGAGGTAAAATTGAAACCTAAAGAAACTTTGTAGTGTGTATAACCCTAGAGGTTCAAAACACAATACTACAATACATACATACATACACTTTCGGTTTTCTCTACTATACAATCACCATTCAATGTGTACGTGCTCACTATTATTGCATAAATTTAGTTTTTCACATAAGCTACGAAAAACATTAGCTACGAAACCGGGATCTTCGAAACGCATTACGCTACAAACAAGTCACGCTACGAAACCTGAAGCTCCGAATCCCGATCTACGAAACTACACACTACGAAACCTGACGCTACAAACAAGCGCTGTACCGATAGCATACAATACATATTGATCATGCTTGAACGATGGAAACTGCGTTATTGCAAATAGTATACATTAGTTATGTCCAGGGTCAGACGAAGTAATTGCTGCCTAACACCAATTTGTATCCATACAAGAACCACTAATTATCTTGATTTTATTGATTATTTTTTTAGTAAACCAAATTGTTGTGATATTTACATGTTTTAGAATGGTGCAAAATTTTCTTTTTACTTGATTCTGAAAAGTGCAAAATGTTGCATTTACATGCTTTGAGAAAAGTGGAACATTTTTTATTTGCTTGTTTTTGAAATGTACAAAAATTTGTGTTTGCATGTTTTTAAAAAGTGGAAAATATTTGATTTTGTATGTTTTTGAAAAGTCAAACTAATATATGTTACATGTTTTGTTTTTTGAAAATTTGGGCAGCAGGAAATGCCTGCGCTGGCCGCATTATCCGGCCATGGCTCTGTCCCTGCTTTCATGTCAGCATTAGGACGCCCTATTTTTGTATGCTTTGTCAATTATATTACGCCGTTCTAACTACAGTGTACTGCACGTTATTGAACCTACGCACTATACACAAAAATCGGATTTGTCGACCGGGGCGGCCCGAAGTAGATGCTGAGCTTCAACAAAGGCGCAAGATAATTTATGCAACGCTGAAAGATGATATAAGATATATGAAAGCTCCCTTAGCATAAATAAGCCATATACAAATGTAGATAGATAGATAGATAGATAGGTGTGTATTTATACAGCTGGTTTTTCACCTCAAGGGTATAACCTACTGTTATTGTCATACAACTTTGCTACGTGAACCACTAGGAAGGTACAAGTGTATGATACACTTGACCGCGTGTAGTGGTTCAACTTTTTTCATCTTACTCTAGTTCAAGTAGCATACTGATATAGTCTATATACTGACGTACTCTTTAAACGATATATATTTATACTGGTTTTCACCAGATGCCTACAGTCTGTATTTTTCCGGCTAAGCCGAGGACAACGAAGAAGAGTAGAACGAAACTGGTACAGTGTTCTCAGGACTGCAACAGCTTCGCATTCGCTCCACTCCTAACCCACCAGCAGTCACTCTTAACGAGAGCGGGCAGTTGGCGACGGCCTGTAGTGGACGAGGAAGAGAGGAACTTCGAGATGAATCTTGAGCCTATACATAATGTACAGTGTTCAGGCATGTAGTAGACTACTATTAAGCTGACTTGTATCTCTGTCTCAGGTAGGAACCACCACAGATAAATACAACCAGCACCCAAACACTTTAGTCTCTCACACCCACCCCGTTCAAATCCCCCAACGCCCCACCAAGCCCCATCCCCCCACTGCCCACAATCCAGAGCACCGCTGGCTGGCCCCGACTTGGTGACAAGGCGATGCATTACATCTCCAAGCCACCAAGCCGGGGTTCCATATACAAATGTACCTACGTAGCATGTAGTTAAATATAACTAATCTTTGTTAGAACTACACCATTTACATGACGTTATTTATGGAGCCTCCCCTACAATCAGTGAGCTATATACGAATGTACGTTGCAAGCAGTTAAAACAACAGTTGGAAAACATTTTAATGTTGAAAATAGGGGTACCTAAAACTATAATATTTAAATGACGTCATTTTAGACGATCCTTGAATATCTATTTCCTATGTAAGTATGTCCTGGACATGTTGTTAAAATAGGTTGGAAAACATTTTTACGTTAAAAATAGGGGTACTAAAAACTTTGATATTGAATGACGTCAACAAGGACAATCCCTGAATATCTGTATACTATATACCGTAAAGCTTTTAAACGTCCTCTGACCCCTGCCTTGTATTGGAGACCCAGATGTTATTAGCGACCCGGCTTCTATTAAAAAATTTATGATTTGAACTAAAAGAATTCAAATTGACCTACCAGGTGCGTAGCGAAATTTCACTCCTACTGAAAATAAAATCGTTTTTATTATGCTATAATCGAAAATATTGCTAATTTCATTAATAATTCATGAAATCGAGTGCAATCCTTGGTAGAAAGGTATACTTTTATTTTATTGGAGACCCGGCTTATATTGGGGACCTAGTTTATATTAGAGACCCGGCCTCTATTGGAGACCCGGCTTGTATTGTAATGTATAGCTGTCATCTCCGGCCTCTATTAGAGACCTCCCCTCTATTGTACACCCTGCTTCTATTAGAAGCTTTACGGTAGGTATATTTATGACATTTAATTAAAATGGGTTGGAAAACAAATCAAACTTTGAAATTGTTGAAATTAAAACTATAAAATGTTAGGGGCGTTATTATGGACGATCCCTGAATATTTTTATACTATATAGGTATATTTGTGACATGTATTTAAAATAGCTTAGAAATAAAGTTAGAAATGGGTGAACTTAAAACTATAAAATGCGAAGGACGCCATTATGGATGATCTCTGAATATTTATATACTGTATAGGTATATTTATGACATGTGGTTAAAGTAGGTTGGAAAAAAATATTTCAACTTGAAAATGGGGGTACTTAAAACAGAGAATGTGAAGGACGTCATTAGGGACGATCCCTGAATATATATTTATATACTATATAGGTATATTTATGACATGTAGTTAAAATAGGTTGAAAAAAATTCAAAGTTAGAAATGGGGATATTTAAAACTATAAAATTTGAAGGACGTCATTATGGACGTTCCCTGAATATCTATTTAATATATAGGTAAAGTTGATTCCGTGAAATGGCAAGAAAGGTGAATTTAGAATGCCTGAGCTGGTGTTTCAAGAGTTGACCCCCGTCATGAGAACGCATATTTTCCAATTTTACATTGCGGTCCCCAAACCCACGACCACTATACCATTCTGCCCTGTAAACGTACATATGTCAGCAGTACATTTACTTGTAATGGGTATTGGTAAAAATTTTCCATATGTGTTTTCAATGGCGAAAATTGACAAGCTCTCAGCTCCGTATGTACCTCCATGTATTCTCAACCCTTTTTAATTTATCTTGAAACATTGATTTAATTCTTGCTCGGTTCAACTGCTAATTGCGAACAAACTATAACTTCAATAATAACAAAAAACTGCACAGCTCTTTTCCCTCGATTTTCTGGGCGATTACAAGTTGTTTCAATTTCAAAGCTTCAAAAATGCGACCTGTAGCGTGCGACCAACAGCCATGAGGACAGATAGACAGACAGACAGCCAACACCAGACCAATAGATGCTTGCTTAGCATCTAAAAAGTAAATAATTACACAAATAATAGCATTGCACTATTTAATAGTTCAGTAATGTTAAAATAGCAGTGACGGAAAATTATTTACTACAATTCGAATGAAATACCAAGTTTGCATGACCTGCGTCTTGCCACTTCCGAATGTCAAGAAAATGTATAAGATTGATGCATACATAATATAATTATTTAATGTTAATTGTGTGCTATATCCTGTAACCGTATGTATCATCTTGTGGTTTTAATTTGGTCAGTCATAAATATAGTTCCGCCACTGTTCGTAGTTTCATCATTCGTTGTGTGTCGTTTCGTAGGCGAGTTTTCGTAGTCTGTAGTTTCGTTGTCAAGCTGCGTTCGTACTTCGTAGTTGGCATTATTTGTTGTACTTTGTGGTGGCCCCTGAAAGGGCCGTTGGTTAATAAAGTAAAACTTTTGTCAACATTTAACATATAACCTGATTACATTCAAAAATACAAAAACATAGGTAGTCAAGCTCAGTCCAGCTCATAGTCTCAAAGTAGGTTCCTTGTCAACAGGATCGTAAAATGGAATCCTCTCAGGAAATTAGTGATTTCGAGTTTGAAAAGGCAAAGCTATCTCAGCCATTGCTTTTGCACGAAATTGCCACCCAGGAATATTGATATTTTAATTTTTTTAAATCATACTTTTTTGATCTTTAACGTTTTTTAACACATTCGTAAGTTCGTACGTTTTACCTTCCGTGGCTGTATTTTCAAGTAAATAACTGCAAAAATGTAAGTTTAAATTCTTTAAATAGAATATAATACACACAAATATTTATTCATAGCATGGTATTATACATATCAGTGCCTAGTTGTATCGTAATGGTAACGTGTTTTTTAATATATCAAATTAAATAATATACCTAAGATTTATTATTATTATTATTATTATTATTATTATTATTTAATTAATTATTTCCTTTCCTATTCTGCTTGAGAGAGAAACAGGAACCAAAGACACATCAAAGAGAAGAAATGAAGGAAGAAAAAATAATTTTTTCAATTTGCAGTTTAAATTCCGAACTGTTTTCGGAAAATGTTGAATGCCATGGTGCTCCGCAGACAGCACCTATGCTGCTTAACTGACTGCATCGGCGTGTATGTTTAGCTCAAAGGATGCCTACTTAACGCTCTAAAAATATTAGCATCGAATACACAAAACATTTATAGTATTAAAATCGCATCAGCCACAATAAAATGTTTTTTTTTCAGGTACTGCATATTATATTTGTAGAAAGATGTAGAAAAATCTCAAGAAGTATGAATATTGTTGATCTGAAAGTTCAACTTGACTATGTGTAAGTAGTTTTGACATTTAAATTAGGCTGTCAGACTTTCGTTGCCATATTACACAAGTGAATAATTTAATGTTGTTCTGAATGGCCTGAGGAATATATATTGTACCGTTTTTAGACGTAGTTTGACACAATTAAAAAAAAATTGCAGTGCTCCACGAGTACCTTATACCTATTTGTATTTCAACTACAAAAATTGCCGAAATGGTTTTCAATTATCATCATGACTACCCTAACAACGGCAGAACTGATGTTTAAACAACAAAGAAGAATACAGTCCACTCTCCACATAGCGTACTTCAGCAGACCAGGAACATTAGTACACTATTAAGAGAGTTTACAATGTAGAAAGTAACAGATTCTAAAAATATAAGTATAATAAATGAAAAAAGTCCTACAGTTCAAAGTAATATTGGTTTTAAACAAATCAATCGAAAAATATGTTTCGTAATTCTGATTGAATACGTTTGAAAAATCAGTTGAAGAAAATAAAATAGTAAATTTTTTAACTAAGCGTTAAAAATTTTTAAATTTTTGTGAGTACACTATGAAGCGACGAAATTTACACTTAAATATTGGTTCGGGCCTCCAAAATTAGTACACTATGAGGGGCAGGTTTAAACCAAGAAAATAGGAATTATAACATGGAAAGCATAGAAGTTTAGCCAGGGATACAAGCTCAGTGCACTATGTAGAGGTATCCACTATGAGGAGGTACACTATGTTGAGAGCGGACTGTATCTAAATATCTAAATCAAAACACCGAGTACTTAAAACTATTGATTGTCAGCAGGCTGCTAAGAAAAGAGAATACGGTAAAAAAAGAAGCCTTCGACTTTAGGCTACATCAGCGACTAAGGTTTAAAAATGTTAATTTTTTTTTGATTATTTTTTGAAGACAGACAAAAAAGTTTGATGGAAAACAAAAATTATAGATTATCCTAGTTTTAGAGCTAACAGTATTGTTGTAATTGATAATTTACTCATAATTTTATAATCATTACAATAGTAAAATTGGTAATTTCAAGCATTAGTCAAGTTATAAGTGTTCTATTTACTTGTTCTTTAAACAGTTCAATATTTTTTATTGATTTGTTTTTCAAAGATGTGTTAAAATACTTTGTAGATCTTGGTATTTCAAATTTTGCGAGATAGCAGATTTTATTTTTAGCTAAAACTGGAAATGGACCATTTTGGCTCTTTGCAGACGATGTTTAAACTTCAGATATACAATTTAAAATTCGAAGAAACTATTAAATACAATGAGTTTGCTAATTATTCTGCGTGTACAGCTCTCGCTCTCATTTAATCTTTTGCTGAATTTATCATAATACATCTACTGCAAATTTGACACTAATCTACTTATATAAGAAATGCGAAAAAGGTGAATGCAGATAATACCGAAACAGACACCACATTTCACGTTGTTCATTCTTAACTAAAGAGATCACTTAAAACTTATAATAATCTACCGTATAATTGTAGTAATGTAATGACTAACTTAATATGCCTTATTTCTAATTATAGTGTATTATTAAGTTTTAAATTTATAGTACAAATGAAAAAAAGCAGAAAGAAAAGCAGAGGCCGCCCGCCAGCATGCAGGCGGCCTCTGCTGCTGCTAGCCCTTACTGAGGGAGCAGTTATTAACTCCAAATCAGAACCTTTTAATTTAAATTCTGGGTCTCGCACTTTACTTAAATCTTTCTCCGTGAGATTATTCTTTACAATCTGGCCTTTGCATTTCGTTTTGTATTTGTGGCCTCCAAAGAACCAGAGAAGACTTACTTCTTGATTACAATCATTGCATCTTGCTGAAAATATAAAATCAAACAAAAATTAATAATTTTAATTTCCTATCAAAACTTGAAGAAACTTAAGAAAATTAAACTTTAGGAGTTTTAAGTTAACAGCATTTAATATTCCATATAATTTCTTGTATCATATTTGGTACTATTTTTGGTTGCAAAATTATGTAACGTATACTGATTCTATTAATCTATTATCATTGCATGACAGTGATATGTTTGTCCCTTTAAAAACAATTATCATTCACTCTACATTGTTATAAAGCAAAAATTGTTTCAAATTTCATTTAACTTACTGTTTTTCAAACTAAAAATGCTTTCCTTTATTTTCCAAACTTTATAAGCTATTCAATTTGTTCAGCACAACGCGACTATGAGTGTTCATCAAACTACTAAAGGAACTCCTTGGCTAGTTGGGGGAAGGGCAGGAGCGGATCGACCGACGTCCCTCGGGATAGAGCTCTGATTGGGTCTAAAAAACGTAGACCCGCACCCAAACCCGGACCCAAGTAAAGGGTTCAGTCAAATTTGAACCAGGACCCGAACCCAAACCCGTGGTTCCGAGTTCAATTTTTTGTGCAACCGCCCCCACTATGCACATCATTTTTTGAACATGGAACCGGACCTGCACGCGAACCTGCAATTTGACCCATTCCTGAACCCGAACCTAAACCCGTACCCGCTGCACTTGGACCCGGACTCGAGTTCGAGTTTATAAACTGTATCTCTAAATTTATTGTTAGAGGTGGTTGCCGAGTAAAACTCGATCAGTGGCTATATCTCAGGAAATATCTGGGAAGTCCGGCGGAGTTTAATCAAGGGACTATTTGGCAAAACGATTATTTCCTAAGGTAAATTTTTTATGAAGAAAAAGCAAACCCAATGGGCCTGTACCTGTCTATACAAATTTTACGGAATTGGCCCGGTGCACTTATTGGAGTGCAGGGCTGAGCCTGGCGATTCAGGCGTTCACCACAGTACGGCAGAGTGTTGAAATTTTACTCTGGTCTTATATTGATATCAAACATTTTAAAATTTTCAAAATGTTGTAATGTTTTTTCCCTCTGGGATATTTGAAGTTCAATGTTTCTTATCTGCATTGTTTTACGGAAATGAAAGTTAAATAATTTTAGAATTGACCAAACATAAAAGCTGTGATTTTTGTTAGTTAGTCCATTTTGCAACCAATTCTTGGCTAATTCTAATAAATGAGGTGTCAAACAAATCTCCCAGAAATTGTCTTTATTTTAGTATATTGCTCGTTATATTCGAAAAATAAACTTGGCTTTTATAGCCTGTTAGAATTCGCGGAAAGAAATTGCCCACCCTGTATAAGAATGCATACGGCCACAGAAATGCCGTAGTTGAAGTGAAGCGACAGGCAAGCGGGTGAGCGCTGGCCTAAGGGACTACAAGCGTACGTACAACCAGAGAACTGCCAGGTTACGGTCTTTGCTCGTTTTTTCCACGATAAAACTAAGGCGGAGCACTGGCAGTCACAACTGAAACCAGGAATTGGGATGGAAGGTTTCAGTTGGACAAAGTAGTTGAATAGCCATTCCATTTATTTTATAAGGGACTAGAGTTAGACCACTGTTCCTGGTTTTCCTAGGTGTAGACGTATACGTTTGTTAACAATAGAATTAGGTTTAATTAAAAGTGCATGTTTTGTGTTTTTCATGTTCAGCTTCGATATTTTCTTCAATTTAAAACACATATTTTTATGTGGCTTACGAACTCCACTTTTATGTTTACTTCAAAAAAAATTAAGCATACAATACACTTCGAACAATAAAAAGAATGTTTTATCAAAAAAAATCATATATCAGTTAACAAATAGGTATTATAGAACGCAAGTTCTGATCATACGAGTTAGGAAGTTTTAAACTTGATTTCAATTTGGGCAATTTTCGAAAATATTAAAACGCAAACGTAGAAAAACTATAATTAATATTAATCAAAAATGGTCCTAAACGCTTGATCTAACACATGTGCTTGCTGAATAAAATTCATGCTGCTGCAAATTATTAATCTAATCTGCTCGTATTTAAGCACAGTTCAATTTTACAGTGATTGCTATAACTAGCTGATCATCGCTAAAAATAAAACAAACTTAAGATAATAGGACTAAAAAAGTCTTGCAAACTAAGTAAACGTTTCCATACTAACAGAGACTACGCACTACAATATGCATTTTATTTTTTTTAAATTATTTTAAGTGTCAAGCGAGAAATTCAGCACCAATTTAAAAACCAAAATACGTTTAGTTCTAAAAAGTTACTTCATGGTTTAAAAAATTGTGTTTTATATACTCATGAAGGTAATTAATACGGTAGCAATTCTTGTTACCTGAGAAAGTCGTATAAGTTGGAATTTTGGAATAGAGTTACACGCCGTCGTGCAATTCCACGCAACATTCTGTTTTTCGTAGTCAATTACATTTAATTCTACTGGACGTAAAGGACCCAGGTCCAATGGGTTCGGCTTTGGGTCCAATACACGTATGCACCTAAACCTGATGGGTCCGGACCCACAATCATACATAGTCGGACCCGAACCCAAATTCGGGTTCAAAGCAACAGGGTGCGCCCAGGTGCACCCAAACATTTATGTTCAATGAAATTGCACCCGGGTCTGGACCCAGACCTGAACCCGGGTCACACCCGGACCCAATCGGAGCTCCACCTCGGGAAGTAGACAAAAATGACTTACGTTTTACCGATTTGCCGGTGAAAATTAGGCGGTGAAGGGTTGGAGGTTTCTCCTTGCATAAGAACAGCTGAACATTATCGCTCCTAACTGGAACCAGTTGTTTAAGTTCTTGTTTGGTTTCAACTGTAACAAGTCTTTCAAATACTGGAATAGGATATTTAGGTACAATAAAAGCATTGGCAATTCTTTCTTCCATTTGATTAAGAGCAATCGTGGTTTTTTCGTCTTGAACACGTAGCTGCGTATCTAAGAAATCGGTTTTATCTTTCAGTTCTTTTAAAGACTTTCCTCTTTCCACCTTGAAACCATCAAACGATGTGTTAAGACTAGATACATCGCTGCAAAGTCCCATAATGTCTTTATTTGTCAGTGCAATTAAATCATTAACGGTAATAAGTTGTCGACCAAGCCCAGCTGCAGTCTCATTATAGTGAGCCAACATTTTCGCTGTAGCTGCATCAAGAGCTCGCATTAAATATCACCGTTTGGTTCTCCAGCAACCTCTTTAGAAAAAAATCAAAGAGAGGCATGTCAGTTAGTTTTAAAACTGTGATATTTTAATTGCAATTAGGCGTTGTAATGCTGTAAAACAACAATAGTGTCCAGGCGCGTCGGAACCAACTTTGAATGGAAGAAGAAGATTTGTGCGCCTAAAAATCAGCGTGATTTGTACTTCGTTATCCCGAAGTAGATGCTGACCTCTCAGAAATTAAAAGCTACTACGAAATAGCAAAATATTATAGTGCAACCATTACATATGATAAGTTTTAGTTAGAGCACTAAAATAATCATATTACGTACACGTAACAATTTAATGTTTTTCACAAACCCTACTATCTCAATTTTAGTCATTGAATACTTTCAAATTAAAGCGTATGTCACACTTGTGTCGTCGCTGTCGTCGTGAAAAGTTATTTGTTGGCAGTTAGTTTGACCCTATTAAAAATTATATCGTGATGTGTGGAAAAACCCTTTCAAGGGCGCGCCAACAAGGCCTTGTTACCAAACTTTCCTGAACCATTGATGCACGAATCCCTTTGCCTAAAGTAGGAAGCTTTGCCCACCCTTTCCTGAGCCTAAGCCACGCCTGTTCCAAATACTTTTGGCACAAAACATGTTTGATAAATGGGATTAAAATGCAATAGTCCAACCCACATACAAATCCAACCCACCTAGTCCAATGTGGGTTTGACTATACAATTTGGCAGCAAGATATTCCAACTTACATTATGTGTAAGTTAGTTAGGCTATACAAGATATTCTCCAATTCAACTAAAATAAGTTTCTTTTATTCCTGAGGTATTATAACAAAAGTATCCTGCAGGTAGTATGAACCCCTAATAGTCCTTCAACTCATCAAAATTCAACTAGTTGCAAAAGCTGATTCTTGAAAATTCAAACTCACGCTCTTAGACCGTTATTAAAAAAAATTTCCTATGTATACACAGGCGCGTTGGAACTTACTTTTGGAGAGAGAGAGGAGGGCAAGATATGTGTGCCTAAAAATCGGCGTGATTTGTCCACCGTTAGCTCGAAGTGGATGCTGACCTCTCAGCAAACATAAGCTACAACAAAATAGCAACACATTATTGTAGAACAACTGCATATGAAACATTTTAGTTAGAGCGTTTTATAAATAATATTACGCACCACCTAGATAACAAACAAATGGAAAAAAATAGTTGGCAAATAGTCGGATTACTGCAATTTGGTTGGGAAATGGTTAGCGTTGGAAAATAGACTGATAACATTGTTGTTATCAATAAAATCAACAATAATATTGTTGTTATAGAAGTTTTTAACTTCTGAATGGATCACTGCAATTAATATAGTGAGAAATGTTTTACCTATAAATGCCATTCCGCGACTGGACCAAGGATCCCTTTATTGCCGTCACAGTTGTAAGGAGATTCAAACATTAGGCTATATCCTTGGAAAATGCCCGCGAAGTGAGCTTATACGTAATAACCGACACCATGTTGTTCGCCGTTTAATTGCCGAAGCTATGCAGAAATTAAATTGGAAAACCCTTGAAGAAGCTAAATGCACAGGGAAAGGTTCAAGAAGGGTTGACATAATTGCTTACAACCTAAAGTCTACACGCGTTATTACACGCGGGATAGATTTTTATAATACTTCAATAATTTAGGAAAATGATTTAAGCTGTGTTGAAGAATATCTGGTTGAACCCAACTAACTTAAACATGATGTGAGTTGGATTATCTTGCTGCCAAAATGTATAGTTATATCAGCATGGTACTAGTTGGTTTCACTATACCCACTGTATTCCTTTTTCTAAGAAGCTAACCTTCCTAACCTACATTCGTAGCTTATGTGAAATGAACTAAATTTATGCAATAATAGTGAGCACGTACACATTGAATGGTGATTGTATATATAAGTTATTTGCATTGAAATTCGCAACCCAGATTAAAAACAAAATACTCTGAAGTTTATTGGTTCGACATACAAAATAAATATTACCAAAAATAATTATGCCATCTTCTAGGCCGTTGATTAATAAAATAATGTCAAAAAATAAATGATGTGTAAAATAAACAAAATAAAGGGAAACGTAACAGTATTTATAATATTAACTGTTAACTTAATTGTCACTTAATTGTGATCCTGGGTCACAGTAACTGACTTATTAAAATGCACAAGTCGTCCGGGGCAAACACGGCCCTTAATTCTTCGACACACATAGTGAGTATTCCCTCCGTCTGTTTTTTTCTCGAACGTGTACTCGAAACCATTGCACGCACCTACTTCGCGACCCAGCTTAGTATTTCCAATTATTTCGAATTTCAATTTTTCAATACTTTTATTATTTTACTAGCAATAATCACTAGCTTCAAATTCGAACTCACTAATTTCGATAGAGAAGTCCATTTTATGGAGTGCTGCTGACAAAGTAATTTACAGACTGCCAGCTCTGACGATTGCTTTCTGTGATTCCAAGAATATGACACGACCTGTTATCATGATATTCAAATGATATGCTAATTGCAGATAACATAAAATGTAAATACGCTGTATTCATTTCCTTCAAACAAATACCTTTTCTATTATTGGAGCCTAGAGCGAGGATACTGGCTCCACTATTTAGACTACTTTTTCCATTCAAACTAATTTTTGCCCAAGTAGCTGTGTTACTTACTGAATTTTACAAAATTCACAGAGTACATTGGCCATAATAACTTGGATATACTGTAGAGGCAACCGAAAGTGAAGGCGTGCAAAGATAAATTTGTTGTGCCATTTGTTTGCATGCAAAATTCATCCTTGCCAGCCTTCACTTTCGGTTTTCTCTACTATACAATCACCATTCAATGTGTACGTGCTCACTATTATTGCATAAATTTAGTTTTTCACATAAGCTACGAAAAACATTAGCTACGAAACCGGGATCTTCGAAACGCATTACGCTACAAACAAGTCACGCTACGAAACCTGAAGCTCCGAATCCCGATCTACGAAACTACACACTACGAAACCTGACGCTACAAACAAGCGCTGTACCGATAGCATACAATACATATTGATCATGCTTGAACGATGGAAACTGCGTTATTGCAAATAGTATACATTAGTTATGTCTAGGGTCAGACGAAGTAATTGCTGCCTAACACCAATTTGTATCCATACAAGAACCACTAATTATCTTGATTTTATTGATTATTTTTTTAGTAAACCAAATTGTTGTGATATTTACATGTTTTAAAATGATGCAAAATTTTCTTTTTACTTGATTCTGAAAAGTGCAAAATGTTGCATTTACATGCTTTGAGAAAAGTGGAACATTTTTTATTTGCTTGTTTTTGAAATGTACAAAAATTTGTGTTTGCATGTTTTAAAAAAGTGGAAAATATTTGATTTTGTATGTTTTTGAAAAGTCAAACTAATATATGTTACATGTTTTGTTTTTGAAAATTTGAGCAGCAGGGAATGCCTGCGCTGGCCGCATTATCCGGCCATGGCTCTGTCCCTGCTTTCATGTCAGCATTAGGACGCCCTATTTTTGTATGCTTTGTCAATTATATTACGCCGTTCTAACTACAGTGTACTGCACGTTATTGAACCTACGCACTATACACAAAAATCGGATTTGTCGACCGGGGCGGCCCGAAGTACTGTATGTTTTACAAAAGTATAGACCGAAGGCGGTCCACATCTCTCGCGTCATCTGTAGATAGCGATGCGACTTTTTGGCTAAAACATTGAGTCGCATGTTTTAAAACCAAAGTAGCGCGTAAAAAAGAATTTAATGTCAGATGAGAAGTAGGCAGTTGCAGACAAGCTGACAACAAATTGTTTTTTTTTTCAAATTTTTGCAGTTCTGAGATTGAAAGGGTTCATGTAGTTATCATTTTTTAGTTATCGGTGTAGTCTAGTTGTATTTAGTAGTAGTAGATAATTATATTGTGATTAGTGTATTCAAATGGTTATAGTAGTAGGTGAATGTTACAGTCTCTCATCTTCACCTACTACTATAACCATTTTTGCCTTCTAGAAATAAATTGAGTGTTCGATCTTGTCATTTATAGTAGTTATTGTTGTTGTATTGGTACTGTTATTGTTGTGTTGTTGATGTAGTTGTTGTTATTGGTGGGTTGCTAGTGTTGTTGCTGTTGGTGGTGGTGGACTATTACTGTTGTTGTGTTTGGTTGTGGGTTGTTACTGTTGTTGTTGTTGGTGGTGGACTGTTGTGTTTTGTTACTGTTGACTGTTGTTGTTGTTGGTGGTGGACTGTTGTGCTTTGTTACTGTTGTTGTTGTTGGTGGTGGACTGTTGTGCTTTGTTACTGTTGTTGTTGTTAGTGGTGGGCTGTTACTTTGCTGTCGGTAGTGGGTTGGTACTGCTACTGTTGTTAGTATTTTGTTACTGTTTTTGTTGTTGATGGGTTGAAATGAATGAAATGGAAGAGTGTGGATCGGATATGATTAAAGATGGAGATGTGATGATGAAGATGAATGCATGTAATATTGACAAAGAAAACGGTTATGGAGATGGATGCAATGATAGAAGCGATGAAAATGTTAATGAGTGGGAAAATGATAGTGAGTGTAGTGAAAGTGATGGTAGTTATTGTAGTGATGAGGAAATAGTAAATAAAAATAGTGATGTGGATGGGTCAACGGATGATGAAAGTGAGGCAGATGAATTTGGTTCAAATGAAAGTGATGATGAAAATGATGCAAACTATGATGATTTAACTGATGATGAGGGGGATGAAGATGAAATACCAGAAGAAAACACAAAATCAAGGAAAGATAAGAAGAACATCACGTATGAGCAAAAACTGATAGTGCGGAATTTTCGAGTTTTTTTAATGAATTTAAAAAAGGACATCGAAGGGGTACTGGACAACAACTTGATGCGCAAAAAATATGGAAATGTGTTGAAATCCTGTGCATCTGTGTGTGGTATATCCAAAGCATCTGTTGCTAAAATTGTAAATGCCAATACTGATATAAGACCTAAAAAAAGGAAACCAAGGGCCTCAAAGCATGTTTGCACGGATGGTCATATAAGCACCATTCGTCGTGTTGTACTCGACTTTTATGCCGAAAAGACCTACCCTAACCTTAGCAAAATATTAGTAACATGTAAGGAAGTTTCCGAGTTTCCACAATTAAGCAGAACAACTTTGTGGCGGTGGATGAAGAACTATTGTAACTTTGAATTTAAAAAAATTGGTAAGAAGCCTGTTTTTTTAGAAAGAGAAGATATTAAACAGCAACGAAAGTTCTATCTACAGGCAATTAAAACTTACCGGGAGCAAGGGTATTACATCGTTTTTACAGACGAGACATGGGCCTCACCTGATCTAACCCCCAGCAGATGCTGGCAGGTGCTCCTAAAAGAAACAGAGCTGCATAACTTTACGGATTACACTGTAAACAAAGTAATACAAAATGTTGAGGAATACACAGGTGGTTTTATAGTGAAGGGAGGACAAGGCAGAGTGATTATAAATCACGCCGGTGGAAGTGCAGGATTTGTGGAGGGGAGTGGGGTTGAAGATATTTTCATTTCCAAAAAGGACTCGGCTGACTACCATTCGTCAATGAATGCAGCTCATTTTAACAAATGGTTCGAGAATTTAGTAGAAAAGGTTGAGGACAAAACTGTTATCGTGATGGACAGGGCTCCTTACCACCGAGACCGGGTAGCTAGTACCGTGATGTGTAAGCTGTACCAGAAAAAGGATCAGCTCATATCTTCGCTTGTGCTCCGAAATATTGACAAGCCTCCTGAGGTAATGGATTACCACCATCTAACTAAAAAGCAGTTAATCGAGTGGTCAAATTTACATCCAGTTAAATTACAGTACCAAGTGGAGCGTATTGCCCAACTGTCAGGAAAAGATGTTAAAGTACTGTGGCTACCAGTTGCGCATTGCGAACTGAACCCTATAGAGCTAGTGTGAAGCGTAGTTAAGGGTTACGTTGCCAAACATAATTCAATTGGGGGCACAAAAAATGTTAAACGTCTCTCAATTGAGGCTGTTCAAGCTGTGACACCAAACATTTGGAAAAATTGTGTAGATCACGCAATTAAGATTGAAGATAAGATGCTTGCACGGGATAGAGAATTAGAATGTTTAGATGTTGGTTTGCTCGATATAAGTGAGCCATTAAATAATTTAAATTTGTAAGTTAAAAATTGTTACAAAGTAAGATGTTGGATGTTGGTTTGCTCGATATAAGTGAGGCATTAAATAATTTAAATTTGTAAGTTAAAAATTGTTACAAAGTTCTAATAAAAACCGTTATTATCTGTGGCCTAACTCATTACTAAAAGCAAGTTTAATTTTTAATACTTTAACTGGAAACTTATATCTTAAGTAAAGCATACTACATAGAAAAAAACATTGAGCAAAAAGCAGAACTTCATTGAGTGTATGTAGCCAGGGCCGCAGTGAGTGCGTGTGCGGATCGCAGAGGAGCTGGGAAATGTGAGACACTTTTTTTGGTCCACACTTTTACGAAACATACAGTAGATGCTGAGCTTCAACAAAGGCGCAAGATAATTTATGCAACGCTGAAAGATGATATAAGATATATGAAAGCTCCCTTAGCATAAATAAGCCATATACAAATGTAGATAGATAGATAGATAGATAGGTGTGTATTTATACAGCTGGTTTTTCACCTCAAGGGTATAACCTACTGTTATTGTCATACAACTTTGCTACGTGAACCACTAGGAAGGTACAAGTGTATGATACACTTGACCGCGTGTAGTGGTTCAACTTTTTTCATCTTACTCTAGTTCAAGTAGCATACTGATATAGTCTATATACTGACGTACTCTTTAAACGATATATATTTATACTGGTTTTCACCAGATGCCTACAGTCTGTATTTTTCCGGCTAAGCCGAGGACAACGAAGAAGAGTAGAACGAAACTGGTACAGTGTTCTCAGGACTGCAACAGCTTCGCATTCGCTCCACTCCTAACCCACCAGCAGTCACTCTTAACGAGAGCGGGCAGTTGGCGACGGCCTGTAGTGGACGAGGAAGAGAGGAACTTCGAGATGAATCTTGAGCCTATACATAATGTACAGTGTTCAGGCATGTAGTAGACTACTATTAAGCTGACTTGTATCTCTGTCTCAGGTAGGAACCACCACAGATAAATACAACCAGCACCCAAACACTTTAGTCTCTCACACCCACCCCGTTCAAATCCCCCAACGCCCCACCAAGCCCCATCCCCCCACTGCCCACAATCCAGAGCACCGCTGGCTGGCCCCGACTTGGTGACAAGGCGATGCATTACATCTCCAAGCCACCAAGCCGGGGTTCCATATACAAATGTACCTACGTAGCATGTAGTTAAATATAACTAATCTTTGTTAGAACTACACCATTTACATGACGTTATTTATGGAGCCTCCCCTACAATCAGTGAGCTATATACGAATGTACGTTGCAAGCAGTTAAAACAACGGTTGGAAAACATTTTAATGTTGAAAATAGGGGTACCTAAAACTATAATATTTAAATGACGTCATTTTAGACGATCCTTGAATATCTATTTCCTATGTAAGTATGTCCTGGACATGTTGTTAAAATAGGTTGGAAAACATTTTTACGTTAAAAATAGGGGTACTAAAAACTTTGATATTGAATGACGTCAACAAGGACAATCCCTGAATATCTGTATACTATATACCGTAAAGCTTTTAAACGTCCTCTGACCCCTGCCTTGTATTGGAGACCCAGCCGTTATTAGCGACCCGGCTTCTATTAAAAAATTTATGATTTAAACTAAAAGAATTCAAATTGACCTACCAGGTGCGTAGCGAAATTTCACTCCTACTGAAAATAAAATCGTTTTTATTATGCTATAATCGAAAATATTGCTAATTTCATTAATAATTCATGAAATCGAGTGCAATCCTTGGTAGAAAGGTATACTTTTATTTTATTGGAGACCCGGCTTATATTGGGGACCTGGTTTATATTAGAGACCCGGCCTCTATTGGAGACCCGGCTTGTATTGTAATGTATAGCTGTCATCTCCGGCCTCTATTAAAGACCTCCCCTCTATTGTACACCCTGCTTCTATTAGAAGCTTTACGGTAGGTATATTTATGACATTTAATTAAAATGGGTTGGAAAACAAATCAAACTTTGAAATTGTTGAAATTAAAACTATAAAATGTTAGGGGCGTTATTATGGACGATTCCTGAATATTTTTATACTATATAGGTATATTTGTGACATGTATTTAAAATAGCTTAGAAATAAAGTTAGAAATGGGTGAACTTAAAACTATAAAATGCGAAGGACGCCATTATGGATGATCTCTGAATATTTATATACTGTATAGGTATATTTATGACATGTGGTTAAAGTAGGTTGGAAAAAAATATTTCAACTTGAAAATGGGGGTACTTAAAACAGAGAATGTGAAGGACGTCATTAGGGACGATCCCTGAATATATATTTATATACTATATAGGTATATTTATGACATGTAGTTAAAATAGGTTGAAAAAAATTCAAAGTTAGAAATGGGGATATTTAAAACTATAAAATTTGAAGGACGTCATTATGGACGTTCCCTGAATATCTATTTAATATATAGGTAAAGTTGATTCCGTGAAATGGCAAGAAAGGTGAATTTAGAATGCCTGAGCTGGTGTTTCAAGAGTTGACCCCCGTCATGAGAACGCATATTTTCCAATTTTACATTGCGGTCCCCAAACCCACGACCACTATACCAGTCTGCCCTGTAAACGTACATATGTCAGCAGTACATTTACTTGTAATGGGTATTGGTAAAAATTTTCCATATGTGTTTTCAATGGCGAAAATTGACAAGCTCTCAGCTCCGTATGTACCTCCATGTATTCTCAACCCTTTTTAATTTATCTTGAAACATTGATTTAATTCTTGCTCGGTTCAACTGCTAATTGCGAACAAACTATAACTTCAATAATAACAAAAAACTGCACAGCACTTCTCCCTCGCTTTTCTGGGCGATTACAAGTAGTTTCAATTTCAAAGCTTCAAAAATGCGACCCGTAGCGTGCGACCAACAGCCATGCGGACAGATAGACAGACAGACAGCCAACACCAGACCAATAGATGCTTGCTTAGCATCTAAAAAGTAAATAATTACACAAATAATAGCATTGCACTATTTAATAGTTCAGTAATGTTAAAATAGCAGTGACGGAAAATTATTTACTACAATTCGAATGAAATACCAAGTTTGCATGACCTGCGTCTTGCCACTTCCGAATGTCAAGAAAATGTATAAGATTGATGCATACATAATATAATTATTTAATGTTAATTGTGTGCTATATCCTGTAACCGTATGTATCATCTTGTGGTTTTAATTTGGTCAGTCATAAATATAGTTCCGCCACTGTTCGTAGTTTCATCATTCGTTGTGTGTCGTTTCGTAGGCGAGTTTTCGTAGTCTGTAGTTTCGTTGTCAAGCTGCGTTCGTAGTTGGCATTATTTGTTGTACTTTGTGGTGGCCCCTGAAAGGGCCGTTGGTTAATAAAGTAAAACTTTTGTCATCATTTAACATATAACCTGATTACATTCAAAAATACAAAAACATAAGTAGTCAAGCTCAGTCAAGCTCATAGTCTCAAAGTAGGTTCCTTGTCAACAGGATCGTAAAATGGAATCCTCTCAGGAAATTAGTGATTTCGAGTTTGAAAAGGCAAAGCTATCTCAGCCATTGCTTTTGCACGAAATTGCCACCCAGGAATATTGATATTTTAATTTTTTTAAATCATACTTTTTTCATCTTTAACGTTTTTTAACACATTCGTAAGTTCGTACGTTTCACCTTCCGTGGCTGTATTTTCAAGTAAATAACTGCAAAAATGTAAGTTTAAATTCTTTAAATAGAATATGGAACACACAAATATTTATTCATAGCATGGTATTATACATATTAGTGCCTAGTTGTATCGTAATATAGTTATAGTTCATTATTTGGTTTTATTAGGGTCTCAAAATTGTTAGTTAGCCATTAAATTACATGTCACCAACAAACGTCAAAAATGGCAGAATCTTTGATTTTAGTGCAAAATATAGATCGGCCACTTTAACTTGGGTAAAACTTGGAGAACTGCCAGTTTGCTTTAACGGTAACGATATGCATTACTTACACGTAAGAAAAATATTAAATAAATAATAAATTAGTTCTCGTACATTCCAGTTTACAGTATTTATCTAGTCCTACTTGAAATGTAACCCGAGCTAGTAGAATAATCTCTAATTTTTATCTATTGACGGCAGCGACAGCACTAGATAATAAACCAGTTCATATATCGCACAATGCTCCTATTTGAAGCATTCCAGTAATACTTATTTTTCACACTGACTCATCGTCAGTATTCAATTACTTGCTGCTCTCAATTTATTTGCGAATACTTGTGCATTCCAATCCAACTTGGAAATTCAATATAATTTCAAATTAAAGTACTGCAAAATATTCATTTCGCCCAAATAATAAATTCTCAAATTTAAGTTTGTGCAAATCTTAGTATTTTGTAAGTCTCTAAACATCAATAAAATTGTATCTTTATCATGATTACATTAACTTTTGTATTTAATAAATATTTAATAATTTATATCTTGGAATCAGTAGCTAACTAAATTACATTAAATATCGTTCGTAAAGAATCAAAATCACCCATTTCCAATTTAAGCTAAAATTAAAATAAGCTATCTCAAAAAATTCGAAACGAAATTTGTTGGGATTATGAAATTTTATTGTTATATACTAGTTTTTTAAAAGGTGCAAAATGTCCTATTTACACATTTTTAAAAGGTGCAAAATGCTGTATTTGCATATTTTTCAAATGTGGAAAATGTTCAATTTACAAATTTTTATAAATGTGCAACATGTCACATTAACATATTTTTAAAATGTGCAAAATTTTTAATTAACATATTTTTAAAATGTGCAAAATGATCTTTTTACACATTTTTGAAAGGTGCAAAATGTTCTATTTACAAGCTTTTATGATCATGATATTTTAGGCTCTTTGTAGATATTGCATTTAAATTTTAGCTAACAAGTGGAAATGGGTCATTTAGATTCTTCAAAGACGTCTTCCACAAATTTAATTATAACTTAACTGTTTCTTGGCTGACTTTTGCTTTACAGTACAAAATGGCAGAATCTGAACAAAAATACAACCCAGGAGTTGAATGTGACATTGCAAAAACTGCTCTTTACGAATTCACAAAGTCCTTCCTTCTTTCTGGAAAGAGAGCCTTTATAAATTTGGATAGAAACAGTGACAAGATGAAGTACGTAGACGCCTTCGGAACAATTGTTGGGGGTGTTGTTGGATTTGTTGTTCCTGGGACAAGAAAAGCAGTGGCTGCCATGAGCAAAATGCCCTTCGATTATGGAGATAAAAAAAGTCAAAAGTCTCGAAAGAACATTTTTCTTAGTATTTTGAATTCGGACTCAAGGTACGTAGACGATAATTTTCAACGACTATTTATTGAACGAGGAATATCTGTTTTTTTGGCCTATAGAACGTCACTCCAGAAACTAAATTGCAAAGCGGGAAAAGGTGACAATGCTGTGGAGAATAAACGGCGGGCACTTCAAAAGTTGAAGAAATACGCGGGTTCAATCTGCTTGGAAAACATCATTGAGTCTGAATCAACTAAATTGGAAAAATTGCTCAAAATTTTAATAACTCCGAGAAAAACGGAATTCATTCTGTCGTGGTATCATAAGGTGAAGAAACCAAAGTTTTACTTTTTTGTAAATAGATTAGATTCAACAACGTGTAAAGGTACTACACAGGGAGTAGTAGAGCAAAAAAAAACACGTGACTGTGTCTGATATTTTCTTGAAGAAGTTCCCCGAATTGTACGAACAAGGAACAGAAGAGCCGCATGAAGAATTCTGCTGGTTTCTCAGCATAGAAAAATCCGATTTGGTAGAGATGACGGACGTTTGCTGCTATTTCCACAGATCGTAAATTTTTTCACGCTCTCACACTGCTGGTCCCAATGCAAGATGTGCAAGTCAATTTGAAGGAAATTCGAAAGAAACTTGACTACTTGGCTATGAGATCTGTGCCAGATCCTAGTCTGAATCTAAATACACTCCTAGTAAGAACACACAGTTTTGTTTTGTCGCTTTTTTGAAATTTCAATATAATACCTCGAAACTTCTAATAACTCCCGTGGGTATCTCATAACTCTCAAAGTCATTACCCGAAGGGCCAGATAATGAGCCCAGCGCAATGCAGGCCCCTGCTAGTTAAATTTTAAAAAACCTCGTAAATGGAACATTTAAGAGTTTTAAGTAACATGTAAAACAAAATATTTTGACTCTTCAAAAACATGCGCAATTAAATTTTTTGTTCATTGCAACAAATTGAAAATAAAACATTTTTGCACGTTTTGAAAAACATTTAAATAGAACTAAAAAAAATGTAAATAGAACATTTTGCACTTTTCTAAATCAAGTAACAGGAACATTTTAAGCTTTTCTAAACATGTAAATGGAAAATTTTGAAGTTTTTAAAAGTAAAAATATGCAAAAAAAATAAGTTTTGACTTTTCACAAACATGCAAACTAAAAGGTTTCGTACATTTCAAAAAACTTGTAAATAGAACATTCTGCACTTTTCTGAGTCAAGTAACAAACCAGTGTTAACTATCATTTTACTTAATACCACCATCAATAAAATCAAAATGGTGGTTTTTGTATTCAAACAAGTTCGCCCAATAATCAAATACTAGCAAGTTTGTGTTTTAAACAATTATTTCCAGTTAAGAACTCCGAACCTTAAATTATTTAAAAGCAAAATAAAAAGTTAGCAATTTATATTTGTAGGATCACAAAACTGATTTGACTTGGAACTTGAAAAAAATTTGTATCAAAATCAAACTGCTATTGGAATCGATGAAAGAGTGCAGCGCCGAAACTGATAACCAAGAAACCCTTATCTCACAGTTGGCAGTATTTAACCTCAACGAGCAAAAACGGGAAGCATTGAAAGATGAACTGGAACAAGTTAATCAGGAAATAATTGAGCTAAAAGAGGAAAATATAACCTGGGATACGTTCCACACTCAAAATATGCACAAATCCAATAACGACGCTCTTCTTACGCTTGGTGAAGAAATAAAACAAAGGCTATGCTCCGTTAAAGAATTTTTACGCACAAGTTGTACTGAAAAATATTCAAGGATTCAGAATATCCTTGAAGATTTGGGCCCTAGACTTACATTATGTACTGTTACAGCTGTGACCAATTTAAGCAGCTTAGAATGCCTAAGAATCAACAGCCAAATTATTATCGATGACCTTGCTCAAGTTTATAGTGAATTACAAGAAATCAAAAAAAAACTGCTTGCTCTTCAAGAGATTGGATTGTGCACGGATATTACAACTTCTTCTCTTAAACTTTCGCTCACATTCGCTAAGCAAACTGCTCAAAAGAATCAGAATGACATGGAACAAGTTTTGAAAATGGTGAACAAGTCAAAAAATCTGCAGCAAACTCTTGTAGCTGAAATAAAAGACATAGAACTACAATCTGATCTACAGGTTTTGAATGATAATGTACCAGAATTCGCATTGATCGTAACTACACTTCTGGAGAAAGTAGAAGGCCAAATAGTACAAGTTGAGGAACTTGATGCTGCTAATACAAATATTTTAAGACTCGCACCTACCTTTGAAATAACGTCGGGCGATGTTGCGATTCGGCTGCAAAATCTGCGTTTGAAGATTGCTACTCAAATCGAAAATCTCTTACAGGTAACTACATAGCTTATGATGTTTCTTACTGCCTGTAACGCTCATTTAAGAAGTTTTAGATGTATGACGGATAACTTTAATGGCTTTATAGGTTCATGAGTGGTCTCTTGGGATATTGGATGGCATTATATGTTAAATATAGCTAGTTACTTACGCAATTGTCAAAGCTGATGACAGCGTCATAGGGTCCAAAAATGAAAATATTTGGACATCAATTATGTGTTGCCTGCTAGAAAACTGTTGTTATTCTCTAGCCAGGACGAACACTTGCGTAAGAGACGTCTGTGGGGGTGTCCCTGAAAGGAAAAGGGGTAACTCAATAATTTATGTCAATAACACAAGTTTATTCTCGTGAGCTGGTCTTACGCACCATGTCTCTTCATTCACTCGCAAGTTAATACAAATTCTACAATTACAATCTTAAATCAACTTAGAATAAATAACCTCGCTTGGCGGTGTTACAATGCTGCCAAGTCACTACTTCTATTTATGCTAGTAACTACGTTAGGATCGATCAAACTTTGGTAGATTACCCTGGAATGGAACAGCGGGGCAATGAGATACTCTTCAGTGGTCTTCTCTGTCCCGTACTAGAGTGAGACAGAAGTCTTCTAAGTCTTGAGTAAATGGGGTTAGAAGCTGTTTAGCGTCAACCTTATTATTTACCTAACAACTATTAAGTAACAACTTTAGCGTACCCTTAACCTGCGTCAAGGAGACCAAGAAGTAACTAAGTCTTTCGCGATCTGCTAAAGTATTCCTAACTCCTTTGAGCAATAACTCTGCGTACCCTTAACCTGCGTCAAGGAGACCAAGATATTACCCAGTCTTTAGAATATTCTAAGTCTTTGGAAAACCCAAAAATATTCATAAGTCTTTAGCAAACAGCTTAAGCATTCCTAACTCCTTTTAGTAACAAGCCTAGCGTAGCCTTAACCTGTATCAAGGAGACTGAAATATTACTAAGTCTTTATAGAATTCTAAGTCTTTCGCAAGCCAAAATACTGTAAATTTCAAAAATATTCGAAGTCTTTTGCAAGACTAAAATATTCTAAGTCTTTTTCGCACAGCCCAACTAACCTACGTGAGTATGTTTGTGATCTTAGACACTTCTCGTCTAAGTTTTTAGCAAAGATAGTAAACTATACAAATCCGGCGCTTTGCGCAAAATTTGTCGACTGCAGGCGGGCCAAAAGTAGATGCTAAGCTTCAACAAAGGCGCAAGACAATTTATGTTACGCTAAAAGATGAAATAATATATATGGAAGCTCCCCTACAATCAATAAGACATACACGAATGTCCTTTGCATGTAGCTTAATATAGCTAAAATTGTTTTATAAATTGCACTTTTTTTATGGAGGCTTTCCTACCATCAATAAGCTATATATAGAAGTACGTGGCATGCATTTGAAAAACGCTAACATATTTTTGAAAATTTCATTTTTTACTAATAATGTAAGTTATGGAGCCTTTACTACCATCAAAAATCCACATAGGAATTTACGTGGCAAGCAGTTAAAAAAGTAGGAAGAAATATTAAAGCAAAAAATGGAGGTCCTGAAAACTATGATATTTAAATGACGTAATTATGAATGATCCTTAAATATCTAAAACACATACAAGTAAGTATGTGACATGTGGTAAAAACAGGATAAAAAAAAATTTAATCTTGAAACTGGGTTCTAAAAACTATGATATTTGAAGGACGTCATCATAGACAATCCCTGTATATTAGTTTTTATATATATCATACATAGGTAATTCTGTGACATGTAGTTAAAATAGGTTGGAAAAAACTTTGCTGTTCAGACTAGGGGTTCTAAAAACTATCATATTCGAAGGACTCTATTAGGGACGATACCTTAATATATATAACGTATATACTGAATATATATAACCTGTCTGAATATGTATAGATTGTCTGACTTTGCAGGCCACATACCATTAAAAACTGTAGCTGAGATTTGCTAGGTCTGTACTATAAGATATACTTGTATTCGCAGCGCAGAGCTTTAAAATTACGTGGTATGTACATAATTTGTTATTAGTTTACACTATCTATCCGTTTTTGTCAAGCTTACTTTCCTGAGTTTTGACATGGGTCTAGTTAACTGTTAGTTGTAAAGGAATAGTCAGTGTGATCAAAATAAAAATACAATACAGACCTGCCTGCTCGCATTTTTGATCGTTTACGAGTTGTTTAAAGTTAATAGCTTCAAAACTGTGACCTGAAGTGTACAGCTAACAGACAGACGGACGGACGGACAGACGGACATGGCCATTTTATTAGATGCTATTAACCCTAACTTGGAACTTTACTTAACTAAACTTACGCAGCTCACGCCTCAAGAACTCACTAACACGGACCGGCTCTTCTCTTGGTTGCTCTTTCCGTGTTTATAGCAAAATTCTATTACATATGCATTTGCATTTAATAGCCGGAGGAACGTTAAAATAACGAATCTGTCAAAGTGCCTAATTTTAATGTATTTTGAAAGGGAAACAGATGTTCTCTACATCATGTGTTTTTATTCTATTTTTAGCTTATTTTAATCGTTTTCTGTCAAGGATTTGATTGATGGGTTTCTAATGCTATGTCTAATCATGATGTACATATATGCACGTGTTCGATCGTGTTTTGTTAGTGTTAAAACGATTCATACAAATTGGTCACAAGAATATTATTCTTTCCCTTGCGTGCATATATGCAGGTGTTTATTTGATTTTATAAAGTATAAAATCGTTTAGCATGTGTTTGTCTGAAAGGTTTTCATAACGTCTCCTAATTGGTATAAAAACGTTCTTTCTATGTAGTAGTACCACATACTTACGTCTGCACTACTGCACTACATACCTACATAACATTGGCATTGGAAAGGATCTATGTTTTTCTACTAGTGAGCTTACCTGTATGATTATTATGATCACTTTCATAATAATAAGTCAAAACGAAATTTAAAGATATAATACATATTTTTAGTAGTGAGTAGCATCCTACCATGCTTATCATATACCTACCTACTACTGTAAGAAAAGAATTTATTCTTTTCTTTTAATTCAACGAATCAAAAAGAAATTATACGTTTGCTCTACTGTGTGTAGTGGGAAAGAAAATGAGGAATGGAGAGAACCATGTGCTCGTGGTTTCATATTACAGAGGGGAAAGACAGACCATAGCGCTGCGCGTGCCTCGTATGGTCCAACCTATGTCTCTCTCTCTCTCCTCTCCTCTCTTTTCCTCTCCTCTCTTCTTTTCGCTCATGTAAGTGTATGGAAAGATGGGATGGGATATGTAACATCATCCTACTCATTTTAAAGTGAGAAACATCAGATTTTAACATATTGACTACCGCTTACTAATTTTGGGCTTGTTTTTAATCAAATAACACAAGGCCTATAGTTTTCGAAAAAAATGAGAAAACTTAAAAAGTCGCAAGGGGTAAGGTAAAATTTTTATTTAATTTTTCCTATGATTTTTGGGATATTTTATTTTAACAAATTTTGAAAATTTCCATTTTCGTTTTTGGCGTCAAAACGCAATTTGCACTGACATGATTGTATACGTTGTAGTGACCCAACCAAGTAGTACATGATCTGATATCGTTTGCTTCATTTCAGATTTTACTGATTTTACACTTGGGAGCCTACCCATGTTAGTCGTATACTTCACGCCTATACCACTTCTTTACTAAGACAGCCATTTCCAGTCCTATTGAGCAATTATGTATATTTTACAAATCGTCTAAAGGATAATTTGCTTCTGTTGGCCTAAATGAATATTATTGCTGCCTGTACTATTTACTCTATTCATTTTCATTCATATTATTTATATTTATGAAGCTTATTAGATATAATATCATTTATAAAAAATCTTTAGTTGTTTGAGCCTCCAAATTGATTGACTAACTGAGCTCTATAATTTTATTCTATTAAGAAACAAGAAACAGATTTTGCCCCCGATTTAAATGAAAATATCCTCGAAATAAAACTTCTAATTGAAGGTGTGAAAGAACACCACGACAATACTCGACCCCTCGAAGACACAATTTTAAAATTGGCAGCAATCAAAAAAATAGAAAAAAAACTTGAAGTTTTTAAGAATGAATTGGAAGAAATTAATCAAAGAACAACAGAGTTAAAAAACAAAAATCCAAAGTGGGACACATTTCAAACTCAAAATATGCTCAAATCCAACACTGACGCTCTTTACGGTCTTGCTGAAGAAATTAAAGGAACCACGAGTTTCCTCAATGATTCTTTACGCACACGCGTTTTTCAAAAATATTTAAAAATGGAAAAATTCCTTGAAAATTTGCATTTATCTTTTGAATTGTGTTCCATTTAGGGATGGCCAATTCAAAACTCCCTGCGTTTGGCGCCCGGCGTATTGAAAACTCCCTAGGGAGCCTTAAACTCCCAATACTCCCTCCAAAACTCCCTGGTTTCAAAACTCCCTTAAACTCCCAAAACTCCCAAGGGAGTTTTGGGAGTTTTGGGAGTATTGGAAGCGTACATATAGATTATTATCAATTTACAAAATCTTTATACAACGCCTTTAATAATCTGCAATACGCCTGTTTTTACCATTGGTTATTGCAATGTAAATCACTATATTTTATTCGTTTAAAAAATTATTAAAGCTAAAATCTGTTACATAGGATTTGGAAATACGGTACTAAAAATTACTTTAGACCTGTCAAGCTAGACGAAAGAATTATATAAAAATAATATATTTAGAAACTTTCAGTTTCTTCGTCTTCTAACTCAATCACAATCACATCGAGAAAAGCATCGACAGTTAGCTTATCGTCATTGTAAGGTTCATCCAAGGTAAATTAAATGATCCTGAATTTTGATCTCTTCCTCTTCGGTATCTTGAGTTACGCAGTTGTTACTTTCAACTTCAATATCCATTTCAAGTTTTTCCCGTAGCGTTTTTGATTTGCACATTTGGCTGGAATCTAAAACATTTTCAAGTAAGTTTAAGTTCCGCGCTTCCGATGCTTCGTTCATCTGAGTGTTGGCTTGCAGAAACTCCTCCGACTTGTAAATCACATTTAAACTCTTTTTTAATAGCAGCAAGGGAACGCATTCAAGCAATTATATGTTTTTTACGCTTTGGTGCGTTTTTGAGCTGCACGTTGCCACAATAATTACATTTGATTCGGTTGTCATCCGTGTCAGTCCAATGTAACCATATCTTGTCAACAGAACGAACCATAATGATTTAATATTTTTGGCTTGATTTCAGAAAACATCAAAATAATCCGCGATATAACCACTAGACCATGGTTGAACTCATGGTAAAATCTCAAATTAATTTAGTAATAAATTCACCTAAAGAATGAGGAAATTCTGACTGAAAATATTCAAAGTTTGATGGTTGTGAATGTTGTAATAAACAAATGCAATTCTAGTTTTAATACGTTTCAAAAAATAGTATGTACAGGTCAAAAACTAACAACACTCAGATCGAAAATCATTATTCGATGCGGCCCCAAATCTTAATAACTCGAGAATTTGATTTTTAAATTCAGGAAGTTGGCAGCGTCTGGAAAATCCCTACAACCTTACAGGGCTCATATACTTACGATAGATGAGACAAGAACCTTACATTTATCAACTTGTATTTTTTACTTTGTACATTAAAGTTCACTTTGCTACAGTTTGAATGGAAAAAAATCACCACGTGCTATGAATTTAAACAGTAGTAGGTTGTCGGTTGTCTGCTTTCTCAATTTAAGGCAAAGCGCCTGGCATTCTCGTTGTAAAGGTTTGGAATTGAATTCACAGATACCGCATCTTTGGTAGTTAGGTGAAAACTCCCAAAGCTCCCAAAACTCCCAGTGTGAAAACTCCCGGCGTTTTGGGAACTCCCTAGGGAGTTTTCAGAGGGAGCGCTCCCAAAACTCCCACTTGTCAAAACTCCCAAAACTCCCAATGTTCCCTCCCTCCCAAAACTCCCAAACTCCCTGGGAGTTTTGAATTGGCCATCCCTAGTTCCATTACAAAGGTAACAGACTCAAAAAGCCTCAAGGCTATGAGACAGGAAACTGACAATATCAACGATAAATTAACGAAAATTAGTTTCGAATTATCCGAAACAAACAAGGAGCTGCTTGCCCTCCAAGCTATTCAGTTATGCCTGGATGTCACAACGTTTTCTTTTGAGCGGTCATTAGCAAATGCTACAAAAACATCTGAGAGCAATTGCAACAACTTTGAGCAACTTTCAAAATTGGTGCAAGAGTCTTTGAGTCTCCAGAAAAAAATTGTTCCAGTCATCGAAGAACTAGAAATAAAGATTGACCTACTAAATTCTGCAGAAAACAATTCGTTGACGTTATTAACACTTCAAAAGAAAGTAGAGGACGAGAGTAAAAGTGAAGATGTTCAACACCTGTTTGTGGTAAATAAAAGGATTAAAGCGCTCGCGCCATCTTTCAAAATTGTATCAAATGATATTGCTAACCGACTAGAAAATCTGCGTGCGGCAATTTCGATACAAATTGAAAACAATTTGCAGGTAACTACTTTATGAATTATCATTTTGAGAAATTAGCATAAAAAACTTGGACCTGCTCGCTGCAAAAATTACACTTTCAAGTATAATTAATTATTTCTACACAGGTTCGATGGTCGAATAAAATCAGTGGATTCCCTTTAAGATCACGCCACGCAGCGGTGGCTGTGGAAAACAAAATTTATTCTTTTGGTGGAGTGAATGAAATTGGCCATATAACATATTCACGTGAAGGTCCACTAGATGTGTATGTGCTGAATGTAGACGAAGGCCGAATGGAGTGGAAATTTGTATCAGTTAAGAATAGTAAATCAAATCCAAATCAAAGATGGGGTCACACCGCTGTCGTCCACAAAGAATGTGTTCTTATCTTTGGCGGTCAAGACACAAAGCAAAAGAAATATTCAAATTTAACTTATCAGTTTAACACTCAAAAGTTGAAATAGGACAAACCAAAAGTGACGGGAACTATTCCAGAAGCTCGTGATGCGCATTCGTCGGTTGTTATTAGAAATCAAATGGTTGTTTTTGGGGGATACAAAGAAAATATTAAATTAACTTATGATTTGCATTCTTTGGATTTGCACACTTTTCACTAGTCAACAATTCAAACACACGTTAGAAAAATTTAATTATAAAATATGTCACAGCTTCACAAATAAATTAATTTTTAATGAACTAATTTAGTGGTTTGTCTTTTAAATATTTTGTAGGGAATTCCTCAAACGTATCACTTTGCTCATTCAGCGACAGTCTACGAAGACAGATTCATGCTCATTTTTAGTGGATGGGATGCGGAAAACTTTAAATTAATGAATGGACTGGTGTCTTTTGACTTCAACAATAAAACTTGGACTTGGCCCAAAACAAGTGGAACTCGACCATCTATTCGAAGTCGTCATTTTGCATGTGAAAATATTCAGAAAGCAATGAAGTGTTAAAATATTTAATTATATTTAAGCTGAAGATATGTTATCGATTTTTACTTTTTACTTTTTGTTTCTTTTTGTTGCACTTCTTTAGTTATGCACAACGGGCTCATGTACATCTTTGGAGGATTGTTTGAGGATTTTTATTTAAAAATCTTAGTTTCTTATGATCCAGGTAAACCGCGTTAAACTTTATTTCAGTTTCAAATATTGCAGCTAAACAAAACTATTATTAGGTCCTCAAGTTTAATGTAAGTCAACTTTCTTTTACGTTGTGGGCACTGTGATCTGCGATTTATTTTTAAATGCAAATTTGTTTTGAAAATTTTAATAGAAATTTCAATTTTGGAATTTAATTATTTTTTATTCAAGAATCGTTTGAGTGGAAGCATGTGATTCCGAGAGGAGATACTCCAGCACCACGTGCAGGCGCAGCATGCGTTGCTCTTAAAAACCAAGTTTTCATTTTTGGGGGAGAACAAGGTTCTTCTACATATCTGGATGATACTTGTGTTCTTAAAATGTAAAACGCGACAGTGCTTGGGTACCTACTGAAAAATTACTCATGATTTAGAACAGTGTTTTTGGTCATTAAATTAATAACGTAAAAGTTATTTTGTAATTTTAATCCTTTACTTTGATGCTTCAATAAATTTGACTTTGCCCTTCTTCAAAACTTAGCAAAATATTGAGAACTATTTTTGTGCAATTATTGCACTTTTTATATACACACAAAAATGTTCCAATCAAAACCATTTACATTATTTATGCATAATTACATAATGTTATCAAACTAGATAACAAAAGATACTTAAAAATTGTCTGCAGATCAGTTATCTAATTTTACTATAAATTCACTGGAACTTTCCGTTAAAGCTTTAATTACTTTTTATCACTAAATGATAGCACCGGAAATCCTGTTGTTGATCTATCTCCCATCTGGCCCCTGTTTTTATGTCGTGGTTTTTGAAACTGATTTGTCCCCTAGACTCATTCTCAGTCTGCACTAGAACGAATTTACATATAAATATTCATTTCTGTATTTAAATTCAACTTGAAGGTTTAAGCAAATAATTAAGAACTGAGAATTATTATAAAAAAGCAACACTTATACTTTATTTCGAACAAAACAGCTTACGAAATTGCATCTTTGGATGCCAACAATAATTTTAAAGTCCATTCAAAAGTCTTTTTGATATAATTATTAAATATTGCAAAGCAGCTTGGAGTTACACAACGAATTTTGTTTTAAAATTCACCAGACGCTTTCTGAAATAGCGTTGCATTAAAAGTAAGTTTATAATTTTGCAATCATTCATAAAAATGTAGTCTTCTGTCTTCAGGACATACCTTGTGATTTTAAATTTGTCCGAATTCTTTAGTTTAAAATAAACTGAAATTTTTGTTTTGCATCCTATTTGACAAAAAGTCTACATTAAGAAAATACTCAAGGTATAATACGTAATCACATTTAATTTGATTTTGTTCAGTAGGTAATTACGTAATTATATTAAACAAACAGAGGTGGAGAATTCAAAACTGTTGACCAGAATATTGGATTGAGATAAAAGTGAACATCTGCCGTGTCACGCCAGCTCTGGAAGATTTAATCGAATTAGGTAAGTGCTGTGTAATCTTGTGTTGATTTTCCCTGTGAGATTTGGGCCTGGCTTTAGTGATTTATCTATAATTAGCTCTGATGGAAAGTGGCATAAATTAATTTCTATCTGATAATAGATGTATTTAAATGTAATAAATGGCATCATATACAGTAATTGTACATATAAAAACGAATGGCTGTTTTCTGATGCTTCGTGTGATGTTGAGTGTAGATTTGTGGTCTTACTTGAAATTAGGAAAATATTAAATAATTGTGTAGCTAAAACATGGAAAACGTGTCTCCATTACCTTCACTACCAACACCGTCCACGGGTCTTGGCATTGACTTGGGAACAACGCTCTGTAGCGTCGCCGTCTTTAGGCTTCAAAATGCAGTTGCAAAAGTCATTGAAAGTGGCTTTGACAAAAATTCAAGGCCGAGTTACGCCGCTAGTGCGCAAGATGAAGAATGTGGCAAAGATGCGGAAATTGCCGTTGTTGCCGGGGACACTTGCAAATATATCGCATTTACACATCCAGAAAATACTGTTTTTCATATCAAGCGTCTCATCGGCGGAATATTCGAAAACTCAAACAACCAAAAGTGAGTCAATCAATTTATAATTAAAATTGCATGTATGTGTGCATAGATACATATCGTCAGTGAAAAACCAAAATGACCCATATCCATTTGAAACTAAAAACAATATCCACGATCTACAAAAATACTTAAAAATATCTTGAAAACATTTAAATAGAACATTTTACATTTTTCAAAAACATGTAACTAGAACATTTTACATTTTTCAAAAACATGTAAATAGAACATTTTAGACATTTCAAAAACATGTAAATAGAACATTTTGCACTTTTAAAAAATATTTCAATAGAACATTTTGCACCTTTTCAAAAACATGTAAATAGAACATTTTAGACATTTCAAAAACATGTAAATAGAACATTTTGCACTTTTAAAAAATATTTAAATAGAACATTTTGCACCTTTTCAAAAACATGTAAATAGAAAATTTTACACTTTTAAAAAACATGTAAATAGAACATTTTACACTTTTTAAAAACTCTTTATTAAAATTTTACGCATATTACTCATTTTGTTTTTATGACATAGCTCATTTTGATTTTAGCTTAAATTGAATATTGGTCATTTTGGTTCTTCACAGACGATATGTCTTTGGCAGTGTAAGACACGGAGCCAGTGACCGGCAGGACCGATAGCACTGACCGGAGGTCCGGTTAGTTCTATACTTTTGAGACAAGCTCAGGACGGCCTGTGTTAAATAATACGGAGGCTCAAATGAGGCCAAAAGAAAGGTACGTTTCGGTCCTCGGTCATTTTTAAAAAAGGGCTCAAAAGGGACCCATTGTCTTGCACTGGTCTTTGACGTATGTATGCCTTCAACGCACTTTAAAATCCTTTTAAAAAGGTACCAAAAGCTGTGGCCATTTCTTTTGGTTAACCTTCATGGATTCGTCAAATTCCGAGTTAACGGAGACCCAACGCTGTCCAAAACATTTGCCATAAAATTGATTTCTCACTTAAAGAAGACGGCGGAAGATAAACTTGGACATTCTGTTACATCTGCAGTCGTCACAGTTCCCGCTTATTTCACAGATCTTCACAAGGGACTCACAAAAGACGCTTGTGAGGAGGCGGGGTTTGAAAATATTCAAATTATTGCAGAGCCAGAGGATAGAAATGAGACCACCGAGTGCCTTTTTCATAAGCCAACTTCAAGAAACGGGACCAACGCCTGCCCTATCCATGATCTTGGAGGCAGGACTTTTAAAGCCAGGAAAAGAATGGAAATCCGAAACACTGGATGCGATGGTCTTCTAGACACAGAAGATGTTACCAATTTATTTACTGAATGTTGTGTTGAAACGTTCAAAAAACTCTACGGCGCGAATTCAGTAGATGGGAAACATTCAAAAGATGTCAAAATCCGAAACCAGACATCAATAGGACTGCGCGAAATCAAGAAAGAATTTAGAATTCAAAAATGCTCCTTGGCTTCGACCTCGTCAGCCGCTTCTTCATTGGACAGCGCTTGCAGAGATGCACAGCAGACGACCTCATATGCCGCAGTGGAGCGCACCATATTTCAAAATTTAATTCGCGCGCTTTTCAGTCGAAGCAAAAATATACTAGACAACACTCTGGAGGATTCTGTATGCGAAAAACAAGAAATCCACGTCGAGGTTTTAATGGGCGTCTTAAAAAATATTCCGAAAGTGCAGAAAACGGTGAAAAAATAAAATGAAGCAAAGTAAAAATATTTTAGTGTGCAAATCATATTCAATTTAATAAACAATACAAAATAATTTATTTTACAGATTCAGTGGACCCACAAAATTGATGGATTTCCTTCAACGAGTGCCCATGCAGCAGTGGCTATTGGAAATAAAATTTATTCCATCGGTGGAATAAATTATCCCGTCAATCCATTTTATTCAGTAGTATGGCCCATTGACATTTTTGTGTTGGATGTTCACGAACCTGAAATGGGGTGGAACCAAGTTTTAACGGAGTATCATAAATCGATTCCAAATCAACTTTGCGGGCACACAGCTGTGGCCTACAAAGGATGTGTCATCATCTTCGGTGGTTTTGATACAAAGAAAGGGAAATCTGTAAACTCGACGTTTCTGTTGAACACAGAAACAAGGAAATGGAGAAAACCAAATGTAAGCGGAAGTATTCCAAAGGTTTGTTATGATCATACTGCTGTGGTACTTGGAGATGAGCTCATCGTTTTTGGCGGAGTTGGAGGGACAAATGATTTACATTCCTTAAATCTCGAGACGTTTGTCTGGTCAACAATTCAAACAAAAGTGAGGATTACTTTTTTCAATACTAACTGCTATGACATCCACGTGTAGTAAAAACGTGTATTAGTAATTACTTTTAAAAAATGGATTAAACTGGTTTGTTTGAATATCATGGTTTAGGGAATTGTGCCCCCAATTCTCAGTGGTCATTCAGCAACAGTCTACAAGGACAGATTTATGCTCGTTTTTGGTGGAATGGATTCTAGTAAGAGTTATTTGAAAATTTTGATGTCTTTCGATTTCAAAAATCAAATATGGACTAAACTGCAAACAGCTGGAGCTCCACCAAAGGGACGAGCGAAACATTGTGCTTGTAAGAGTAACTTATAATTCAATTGTGTTTTTATTAATTTTAAAAATTAATTTTAATTAAATTAGTGCTGACGGGTTTTAGGTACTGTAATTAAAACAGACATTTTATTATTTTCAGTTACGCAGAATGGGCTTTTGTACATCTTTGGAGGAACAAATAAAAAACATTCCTTTTTAAACGACTTATTCGCTTACAACCCAGGTACAGGGTTTTTAACTTTAATCCTCAATTTTTACAGTTTAATTTAAGAATGTAGCTTCTAAAAACTGTTATTTTAAATTTTTAATTTCAACTTTGAATTAAAATTCTTCATAGAAACTTTTAGTTGGGCGGAAGTAGTTCCAATTGGCGAGGCTCCGTCTCCACGTGCTGATGCAGAATGCGTTGTTTTAGATGAGCAAGTTTTTATTTTTGGAGGGTTTTGCAGGATTTATTATGATGTTTTATTGGATGACACAACTGTTCTTGAAATATAAAATGCAAAAGAAGTAAAACTGCGTTTAACTAGTTAGCATTTGATTTTAGTTTTAATTGATAACAACAATTTTTGCAATTTTATTTCATGAATTAAAACTCAACAGAACCGAAAATAATAACCATTTAAAATAAAATGATTAAACATCTATAATTCAATTTTTGGTCGCTTTTTATGCATTTAATCTCCATAAATACCTAGACAGATTGATAGTTCTCGCTTACGATTAGATCTATATTTTAAAGTCTATTTTTATATTTTAAAAAAAAAAAAATTGTGCATTATTATACTCATGCAAACGAAATAGATTTAATCAGCTTATGTTTGAATGGTCCACGTGTGGAGTGTTTTCTATTTCTTCTAAAGCAATTGTCACCGTTGTCATCGCTCAAGATTAGTGTCAAAGTGAAGAGTGTTTTTGTAATAAATAAACGTTTGCCAAAATTAATTCAAGCGTTACTTCATTTTTAGCTTCTTCTTTGTATTGGTGTGAGTACCTAATTCTTTTGTTTGGAATATTCACATATCGGTGTGGATATTATTGGAGTAGCAAATCGTAAAATAGAATACAAAGTATGAAACTTGAATTTGATTCATATCAATAGGGATTATTATGGTTTGAATTTGAAAACAGGTAGCAGTAGAGTGCGTATATGTGATCATGCCTTAAGTGTGATCAGTGGCATGTGCTAAAGCACAAGCTGCATCAGAAATCCTTTACTAGCCGGTAATGATAGCTTGTACTCTTAACTAACGACAGCATAATTTAGGGTGCGGAACTTTGAAAACCTGGGCAGAGTAAAATCGCTGAAGTCCGAATATCAGAATAGCTCGTATTCCGAATTTTTTTCCGAGTTTTCAAATTTCAAAATATCTAGTGTTGTACATTTTAGAATTAAACAACGTGTGCAACGTGATTGATACATTCATTACCAACTAGTTGAAGATACTGTTTGAGATTTTCGTACGGAGAGTTCCCACTAAAATAGATGAAAGGTCAAAGTGTCAAATCCAGGAGTTGTGCTATAATGTGATCATTCTATGAGCTCTAAATGTGATCAGAGCTGCAGATGGCTAAAAGCATCGAATCAACTCAGTTTATCAAACAGCTTATTAAAATAAGTTGACAATGCTGTTTTACATCATTAGGGATCGTCCATAAATGATGTCGTCTGAATGGGTGTGGGTCCAGTCAGATTTTGAAGACATATTACATATAGCAGTTTAAGTAATGTTGATGTCATGAGAATCATGACATAGAGGTGAATGGGTCCTGATAAAGTTTTAATTTGGGTGACATTATTTATGAACCATCCCTTACAGCAAATTTTGATTTTTGTAAATTAGGAAAATGGGTAAGTATTAAAATTCAGTGTATCGTTAGCTTTTTTGTGGTGTGTAGCTCAAGATAAATCCACTAGTTCAGGAATTCCTCGATCATTTACGCAATTGCTGTTATCACATGTTACAGATGCCGAATTATCGTTTATTTTATTTTTACCCACCAAAATTTTGACATCATTTATGGGTAACCCCTTAAAAATCGTCCTTAAAGAATGTCATCGTTCGGGTCAGCTGGTCTAGCCAGATATTGATGACTGATGACATTCCATTTTAAAATAGTCTCTTACTCAATGGTAAGAGATCATCCGTAAATGATGTCAGGGGTACGGTTAGTGGGTCAGCTAGGATCTTGATGACAACGACAACGTATGTTAAAGATAGCCATCTATTCTACACAATGGTTCGGTTTATGACAGGGTAATCATAGGGTCGTAGAAATGGAGATATTTCGATGACATCATTTATGGGCAACCCCTAAAATGATAAAATAGTGGTTGGACAAAATGTCATTAATTTTGTGACGCCATTTGCAGACCACCCCAAAACATGTGATTTTGTATTTTACGCATGTAGTGTTATAAACTCTCATAAATGGAACCTAATATCGCCTTATCTTTCATTTTCCATCTTATCTGAAAGTTTTCTAGAGTGATCACATAAAAGGCACTAACTTTCACTGTAATATTAATGTAATTTTAACATGATCACATTTTGGGACACGGTGATCACATTTACAGCATTTTTGTAATATCGAAAATTATCGAAGATATTTCATACAATTCGGTATAAGTCTTCGAATTTTCAGTTTATCGGTTTGATATTTTAAGGGTATATAGAGAATGAACTGGCTAGTATTTGAGTACATAAACAGTGAATTTGGAGGAAGTACAAAAAACGTTACAGATTTTCAAAGTTGAAAAAAAATGAACCCGATCACACATACGCACTCCCCTACTAACCATACGTATTCAAGAAAGCTACAGAAATTGTCAAATTATTTAAATATTTCTGAAGTGGCACAAGAAATTTTTCCACAATTGCTTAAGTGTCTTTGAGAAAAGTTTTGAGTACATAACAAATCTTCACATTTTAGGCATAATATGAGTCACACTCAGAAATAATGATTTAAATATTTGTTGAAAAAACATTCCACATAAAAGGTGAATCTTCAACACTTTAAAATGTCACTATCATCTAACCACATGTCGATTGGGTTAATGAATTGATTGTCTCAGACATTTTCAAGCTTGAGGAACAACTTGTAATCGTCGTTAGAACAACAATTTGTTACTTTTTGCAATTATATACTTTCAAATCTTTACCACGTTTCTGCTTGTACAAGATCACCATGTTGGAAATTCAGTTTTATTTTAACTTTTTTATTGGTTTTCACTTATCTGGACTTGCGCAGTCAACAAATTTAATTCTGGTAAAACCAAACGAATTTTTAGATTTAAACAATCTTGTCAGGAGCGTTGAGATGAAGCATTGTTTCATTCAATTCTTTACATTCGGTGACGTCATTGATCATGCCCAACATTCTACGCCATTTGCGCTACACACTCCGGACATTTTCCCAGAGATGCAATCAAATCAACATCAAAACTCCATGCAAACTTTTAAAACAAGAACAACTCGTTGCTACTCCTTCAATCTTGTCCTTCACGCTTGTCACCCTACAGACAGAAATAAATATTCAACTCTTACAAAAATTGAGTTGCTTTCAAGCACTGTACGGATTTCCCCAAAATGGTTTTCAATCATAACAAATGAAGACTGCTTCGATTTGGACGGACGCAGAGCCATCAGGAAAGTCATTACCAAAGAGATTTCAAATTTATTTTACTACACAAGCCAACTCGTAATGTCACTTCAGTTTCAGTATGCTAAAATCACATACAAGAATGTGACTTCGTTTGCTCTCACAAACGCTCGCGTTGAGCCTCAAAATGTAAATCCGTTGTACAGAGATGGTGAGTGGAGCATAAAACGAGGCAATTTTAATTGTTCAAACGACGGGGCTCAAAATTGCTTATAATAATAATAATAATGATTTATTGTCAGGAAAGCATACGTGAAACAAACACCAGATTTTACAACAAAACAAGGTTTAACGTAAACAGTAATAAGTTTCAAAGATAGCAGACAAGTAGTGGGACAAATAGGTAAACTTAAATATGTTAGCTAAACAGGGTCGGAAAGAGAGTGCACACTCCCAAGAGATACAATAATATTACATATATGATATAGGAACCGAATAGATTAGATTAAATAATTTCAGCAATCGGTAGTGAATATAGTTAGTGTAAAAAAAAAAACTGAAACTGATAACCAGTAACAGAAAAAAAAATAACATGAAGACAGAAACTTTTGCTTAACCAATACTTAACTAAACACTGTTTAACACTTTACTAATTTAACGTAGATGAATTGAAACAGTTGGTTGAAGACACACATAACACTTCAAAGTGACTTGAGAGGATTTGAGTTCACGAGTAGCTAATTGAGTAATTTTGGTTGTTGATTGCTAGAAATTTTCCTTCTTAAATGAGCTTGGTTACTTGGTTGATGATTTGACTTGACCATTTCGGAATTCGGATATTAATTTAGATAGTGATTTAGATAGTGAAGCAACCATCTCGCCCAGAATTTGTTCCTCCCATTGTTCAGATCGAGACTTCAGATTGCTCAGATTAAGTTGACAGATAAAAGTAATATTATTAGTTTGAGTTTTAAAGAGGGTTATAACCACATTGATACATAGCAAAATACCAGTTGAGAATAATGATAATAAGTAAGCCAAGGGTAAAATTAGTAGAAAAGAAAATTGCCTTATGAGTAAAGCAATAACGAGGAATCAATCATTGAGTTGATTGAAGTGATGATGGTTTCCAGAAAGAACAACTCTCAGGAAACCTCGTTTAAGCTTTTTGATGAATTGAAGAAAACCGCCTTCGTTGCTTCGCAGCTTCTAGCGCATGTTGAGATACGGATCAGAGAAGAGTTAGGGTGTGACGTCAGACTTGCCTCGTGGTGATATTGGACTTGGTTATTTTTAAACTGACTATTATAAAACTACAATTATTATTGGACAAAACTGACTACTTAACTAACAACTTCGACCGGATTAGGGTGACCGGGCGGTTACCCTAATGGAAACTTATAATTAACAGCAAGTACAAGTCAATCGGACTCATACTTCCATTAAATTATGAAGTTTATTGGGAGAGCAAAAATGCAGAGCAGTCAGCCTTTCGGCGACAGCGGGAGAACTCAAAGAGGCAATCCCCCATTACGAACAGTTAATTTAAAATGGACGAAATTTCACATGGATCACAGACCCTGGTGAAAATAAAGTTGAATATTTTATGGAACATCTAAAGGTTCGTGATCCGTTTCACAGATTCAGCCCATCTTCACTTTCAAACGCAACGACCAACTTTCTAAGAGGAAGTTTAAATACTAAGCATGGTAGACAAAGGCAGTTTCTTAAGTGGACCCAAGATACACAACTACGTCAGCAGCGGCTTTTCAGTAAAGACAACGCAATTATTTTCAGTTGGACGGACGCGTTCTTTCAAGTTTATAACACCTCACAATGTAAAACGATACAAAACCTTTGAGATCTTTACAAATCCGCTGGACAAATCAACTTGGTTTTATAGTTTCGGAGCGTCAATTGCAATCTCCTTTGTTGTAGGAGTTGCATCATATAAAAACATTGACAAAATTTTATTGTTTAAAAATTTATTTTACAGCCTGTTAATGTTTACATCCGCACTGACTGATCAGTCTGAATTTAACGTTGTATTGTAACGCGTAAACGGAATTTTTCGGAAACGGATTCGCGCAATAAGGCTCATTGTACTTTGGTGTTTTGTTGCAATTGTGGTCTCGAACGGATACAAATGTGTTCTTAAATCCGACTTTACGATATCTTAACAGCCAAAGACAAACTGGACGTTGATTCGGGAACGGCACAACTTTTCATTCGTCGCTTTTGTGAGCAAAAGGAACTGCGATGCGGTAATCAAGATTTTGGGTAATCAAACTTCTGGAATCCGAAACTTGTATTGGTTCGATCAAATATGCAAGTCCAAGTTTGGGGAATGCAAATTTTTTAACGAGTGGAAATCAGATTTTGTTCGTAATAAAAAACACGAAGACGTAGATGGATGGTTGGAGATAACTCAGTTAGCCTCCAGGACAACTTACATTTGCTCTACTCAGCTCGAATCCACTGCACTTGAGCTGAATGCGCAAAAGAAAACAGACGTTGCATTCATTTTTGAAGAAGACGAATTCAGTTTTTATTGGAAGCGATTCCAAAAATTAATGAAGCAAAATCCAGCAGTTCAATATTCCCACAACGTACAAAATAAAACCGACAAGTTTCTGAGTCGTCAAACATTCTATGGATTTACTTCTGGATTTCTGAAATATCACGAATGGGTCTCTAATCGAATGAGGGTTCTTCTGTCATCGGGAATTTATTGGTTTTGGGAAAAATGGGAAGCCATTAGGTTTTCTGAAGCTGCACACGACGCGTATTATTCAAAAGTACCTTACAATGCAGGAACAGAACCTAAGGCGTTGTCTTTCTCAGAGTCCGACTTTGTCTTGGTGTTTACGTTTGCTGCTGAAAAATGCCTTGTGAATCGTAGGGCACTGTACCACGTTGTAGTCGAATGGTTTCGAAAAATTATCGCATGATACTGTATTTCAAAATCCGTCCACCATGGTTCTGAAGTAGCTGCTCAGCTTTCGTAGAATATTAAAGCTTACTGTTTTATTCCTTAATGTGGTAACCGTACGTACATGTAAATATTCATTTCTCGATATATATGTACCGTAAAGCTTCTAATAGAAGCCGGGTCTCTAATAGAGGCCGGGGTGACGGCTATAAATTACAATACAAGCGGGGTCTCCAATACAAGCCGGGTCTCCAATATAAGCCGGGTCTTCAATAAAATAAAACAATACCTTTCTACAAAGGATTGAACTTGATTCCATGAATTATGGACAAAATTAGCAATAATTTCGATTTTAGCATAATAAAAACGATTTAATCTTCAGTATTAGTGAAACTTTGCTACGCGCATGGTAGGTCGCGTCGTATTTTTTTGGTTCAAAACATAAAATTTTTAATAGAAGCCGGGTCTCTAATAGAGGCCGGGTCTCCAATACAAGCGGGGGGTAGCAGGACCTGTTTCTAATAGACGCCGGGGGCTTCTATTAGAAGCTTTACGGTAATACGTTTTGCAATGTGGTATTTTGAAATTGTGAAATTTAATCAATCATATCTCATGTTTCCACTTATGGCAGAAAACGCTTATGTAATTTTGGTAATAGGTCTACAGCTTAACCCATAACCTCCAACTCAAACCCAAAGGCTCGCCTTTGAAGAACCAAAATGTCCTATATCAACTTTTAGTTTCCAACAAAATGCATTATCTACAGAAAATATTTGAATAACATGTTTATGAAAGCATTTCAAGAGAATCTTATGCATTATAGTATAGAAGTATAGACATTCACACCGATTTCAGTGACACACCACTCACACCAATCATTCAAACCGTGTACGAACTATTCACCCTTATATCTTTTATTTTATAATCTTTTTATGTATTAATTATGTACATTACTTTTATCCTTATTTTGGTCAAGTGTAATTGTATAAGCTCAACCGGCACACAAAGTCCGGTAATTATGATACGTCTGGTTCTAATTGTGATCCACTAATTTCATGTCAAAGGTAATATTTTTTAAACTCTAAAAACGTAGTAAATAAACTTTATTTGTTGTATTCATGTAATTGTGAATGACTGGTAATTGCAATGTCCAATCGGTTGCAATTGTCGTTTTAATTTTGCCCAATAAATTCTAGATGCACACTTGTCACCAGCATAACTAATTCTCATTACAGCATATTACGTTTCTGTTACGGACGACGGACAGACACATACATCTCTATGTCTAAGCAGTATCCAATCTTGGGATTGACATTCTTTACTGCAGTACTTGAATCTTTTGCATTTCGCACACCTCAGGGCAGGACTCTTCTTCCAGCAAAAGCGGCAGAGTGAGTCTTCATCATCTCCAGCAGAATGAAAGACGACGCTTTGAGGGTCGTCAACACGGATACCAGTGTAGCCATCGCCAGTCATTCGGTGATAAGGGTTCAAAATACTCAATTTCGACCCGAAGCTAAACTTCTTCCTCACAGCCGCATCCTTGTGGTCGAAATTGTAGAAATAACACCACTGAAATTCCCTATCATCGTCCTTAATCACAGAATTGACGGATGGATACAGGTGGAAGAGGCTGTCTTCGATGATAATGACAGTCAAAATGCGACCTTCATAAACGCGATCCACGGTGCGGCTCATCTCATCAAGTTTGATTTCTGTCAGATCTGCTAGCGAGGTAGGAGATCTTTGCATGTGCAATGGCTTCAGAGTAAAATGGTGGTCCACAACTACTGTGGAAGGGTCCAGTGTCCTTTTAATTTGCTCATCCATCCAGTATTTAAGTGCCTTGCGCTGTTTCAATGCAAGATGAACTCGAGATGGGCTCGTTAGTGTCAGAAAGTCTTCGTTTTCTTGGTTTGTCACATTATTTCGAGCTTGTGCTTTTGTCTCTGATGAACTGCCATGAGCTAAATTGGAATTGACATTTTCGTTGTCACCTTTTGGATAATAATGTTTGGTCTTGATCATTGTGTGCATCAAATCCATGCGAAGTCTCAAATATTTCTTGTGCTGGGAGTCATACGGAATGAAACATGAGAGTAAATTGCTTTCAGATTTCACCCCTAAATCATAGTAATCCTCCGCTTCAGCCAATTTTTTAGTTGCGACAAAGAAATCTGCATTCAGCATAATTTCCGCTTTTGTAAATGATATCTCTCCAAGGCAGTAGTATGCATCGGGAACTTTTCGATGATCCACAGGGGCGAGTTGTAGGAAGTGTTTTATGGCTTCCTCAGCACCCGTTTTCATACATCTATTAGACGCACTTAAGTAGAATAGTAACTTGGCCTTGTTTTCGAGAAGTTCTATGTGGTTAGGAAATTTTTTTAGTGTTTCTAATGCAATTTTCAGCGCTTCTTCGTATTCTTTTTGAAACCCGTACAGATTGACTTGTAAATCTGGGAAAAAAACTTCCTTGGGATACTTGATTTTAGATATAGCAAGAAAATTGATAGCATGTGGGGAGTTTGATGTGAGTAAACCAAAGCAAATTCTAGCATCGCAGTCAATGTCTGAAGCATCTTCGCCGCACAAACGCATCGTTTCTTCAGCGACTTCGACTAGCATTGCTCGATGATGGTTCGACAATATGTCCACAATATGCGCCGTTCTGTAACAATTTGCAAACGCACGTAGCATTTTGTTGCGAATATTAGTGGACGTTCCAGCAGAACAGTTCGGGAATAATTTAGCTCCGTCTGCAAAATATTGCTTCGAGATGAAGATCTGCTGTGCGTAAATAAATCCTTGGGAGTCCTTTTGCTTAATTTCCATGTCTACTTGAACACCCCAGTACTTTGCGATGGCTGATTCTGACGGTTTACTTGCTGAAATGGGGAGTTTAACTTGCTCTTGGCGAAGTTTATTTACTTCTTGTTTAAAGTTTTCCATCACTGTCGTCATAGAAACACCACTGGGTGTCTTAATTTTGTTAAAAAAAGACGCCCGTTCCTTTTGCTGTCGCAACAAGTTCAATTTTTGGAAAAAGTTTGTCTGGTTTAAACACACGAGTCGATTGTTGGTTTGAACCAGTTGGGAATAGTAGTGTTCGGCTTTATTCAAATTTCCAACTTCAAGGTGTGTGGTTGCTAGGCTTTTCAAAGCAAGGGGGTATCCTAGCAAGAAAAAACAGAAAGAATAATTATTTTAGGTGGATTTTAGGTGAACTTATAAAGAATATGTTTTCTAAAAAATTTTGAACAATGATTTGTAGATTAGTAAAAATAATAATTCAATAGTCAAGTTAAAACTTAAAGTCGTACCATTGCTAGCAGCTAATTTCCAAAGTTGAATTGCCCTCTGCTGACTTCTAATAACGCCCAAACCTTTGTTGTACAAATGGCCCAGGTTGTGGGCAGCATGTCCATTACCCCCCTCCGTTGCCTTAGTATACCACCTGACAGCCTTACTAAAATCCTGCATTCTTCCAACCCCTGTTTCATAGCGAGTGGCAAGTGCACATTGGGCTTGAACTACCCCTTTTTTAATCCACTCTGAGGACAACCCCCGTGTTGGAAATCGCGCAGCCTTTTCAAAATAGTCCGCAGCTAACCGTGGGTCAAGTTGCACACCCTTCCCGGCATCACACAGCAATCCCATATTTTGCAAACCTTCTGGATTTCCGAGCTCAGCAGCTTTTGTGAAAAATTCTGCAGCTTTTGTGTAGTTTTGAGTAAAACCATCAGTTCCTTGCTTGTGTCGATGCCCAATGTAAATGTAAGCACTTGCTTTCAGCTTTCGATATTTTTCGTCATTTTCAGTTGAATCGAGAATTTTTTGGTACATTTCCAGAATTTTTTGAGAATTTGGCATCGTCCACCCTCGCTCCTTAAACATTAGTTCGTTGTATTCTGAGGTTTCCATTTGATTGAGCATTCGAATTGGTTGAATGTGATCCTGACTGTGAGCAGTGTTAAACATGGAACGGCATAAATCTCTTTCCTTTAAAATTTCCTCATCTCCGATACGTAAGCTGAGTGCTTGGTCAAATGCAGTAGTTGCAGGGCCCCATTTTTTCATGAATTGAAGAACTCTTCCAAGCCTGAAGTAGCCTTTAAACCACAGGGGTCGAAGTTCAATGGTTGACTTTGCATCTTGCATGGCTAAGTCACAATTTAGATTAACTTCGTCTGCTGAAATTAAAGTTTTTTCCAACAAATTCATGTAAGTGAATGACCTGTTTGAGTACAGAGTTCCTCTTTCCACCTGTGAGACGCCGTAAAGATTTAAGGCACTGGAATAAAGTTGGGCCGCTTTGGTGAATAAACTTGATTTCAGTGCAACATTTCCATCTTCCTTCAATTTCTGCGCTTTTGCATCATTTTCAACTTCCACTTCGCTTAGATTTTTAAATTCGATCCCGTGGAGATCTTTGCAGGATCGCACGTGTTCGATGTCTTCTGGAGACACTCCCAAAGTAATTAAATGTGTTGAAACTTGTTTCAATAAGTCATCAAACTTGCTCAGTGAAATGGTTTTAGCAGGTAGGTGCTCTATAGTATTCCGAACGTGGACAATATCTCCAATTACTTGGTTCTCCCTTTCCTGCTGCTCCGTTATTGCTAATGAATTTTTGGAGTAGTTGATTTTTTGCAGAACTAACGACAAAAGAGCTAAATCCCACTTGTGTAGGTCAGCATCTTGAAGCATTTTCCTTTGGATTGGAAGGCAAGATTTGAAAATGTGTTTTGCAACAGTTTGGTGGAATAATTTGGCATCTCGTGATCCATCCTTCCATTCTGAGGTTGTGAGTGCTTCGTAGCGAAGTCGAAAAATCCTCCGAAGTGCAGCACCACCGTGATCGCTTACAAGAGTCAGAAGGCGAAGATAGTTGTGAAATTCTTTGAGGTTGGACGGGCTCTCCATTCTTGAAAACTATATGAAAACAAATAACTTTGATTTTTAGGGCTAATTATTACATAGTTAGTTAGGACATACAATTATTACGATATTTGAAAATCCAAATATGGAAGTACAATAATGTTGAATGTAATAAATGTAATCAATTCAATGAGGGTGTAATTATATCATTGATGGTTCGTGAAAAATTGTTATCAGTCAGTGCAGGTTAATGTGAGTATTGAGTTTTCAACAGGAAATCGTTAGAACCGACTAAAAAGTAATTCTTTTCTTCCTTGCATCGAAGAAAAAAGATTTCGTTCTTTTATGCAAAAATTTAATTACATCCACTATCAACTATAGCAGTGCTAATATCTTCTTATTAAAAATTGAGTGATCACGTTTTCCCACACTCAACACTGATTATTACAGAAATTTGCCCATAATCTACTTATTAAACTTGATTACATGTATACATCCTATGTTAGTAATTAGGTCTCTGGGTATCTATAGAAGTAGGCGGTTTACGGCGAGAAGTTGAAAGTACATCATGAGGTGAGTTTTACAAGTTTACAACTACAACATTCAAAAATAAACTTTCGTATTTTCTATTAATTAATTATAACCACACGGTCACACGCGTTGAATTTTGAATTAAATATCAAACGCTTACCACTCGCGTTGTAATCGAGAGTACTGGCAACTGGACCCACACGTAGTATTGAACAGAATACGCTGAAATTGTCTTAAATGGACTGAATTAGAAAAACAACTTACTAATTAGCATTAGACGTGATTATATCAATTACGGCTTTTTTACGGCATAAACGTGCTAGTTGTCAGTTATATTTTACTGAATGTAACTGCGATGCTACGAAAAAGAGAGTAAAAAATGATTTTTAAATTAATAAGGTAGTTAAGAAGTTTAGACGTGGACGTAAGAATCAGCGTAACTGTTTCTGGTGAATGAGTCCTGAGTCATATGATTCCCTTCCTGCCAACTGCTCTGTCTTTAAGTATTTCCTATGCCTCTCCAGGGCCGGATAATGCGGCCAGCGCAGGCAGCCACCGATGCTTAAATTTTCAAAAAAAATGTAAATGGAACATTTTGTACTTTTCAAAAATATTTAAAAAGAATATTTTGACTTTTCAAAAAAATGCAAAATAAATTGGTTGGTACATTTCAAAAACATGGAAATAAAATATTTTCTACTTTTCCCAATACATTTAAATAGAACATTTTGCACTTTTGAGAATCAAGTAAAAAGAGCATTTTGCATTTTTCTAAAACATGTAAATACAACATTTTGCTTTAGCAAAGAAAAACATGAATAAAATCAAAATGGTAGTTTTTGTGTATGCAAACCAATTGCTGCCTAATAAAAGCAATTCCCTCGTCCGGCCCTGTGCCTTTCTTATTGATTTTACAGTTTCCCGCAACTTAATTTGAAACACGAGAATTGTATCATCAGTAAAAGCTAAAATTACATACATATGAAATGCTACTTACATGTTATCTGCCCTGTCGCCCTGTGATAATACGCACACAGGGAAATAACGAGCTGGATGAGAATCTCCAGTAATAAATCTCAGTATAATTATTAAATCGTTTATAAGTTGTAATCATGTTGTAGTAAAATATTTGATTCTTATCTTTACTATCCATTTTTATTACTTGCAAATACAAACTAGTCAGAAGTTTCAAATTGCCCAAACAAAACTGAGCTTGTGAGCTAAACGCTAAACTGGTGACACGCAGAATATGTAGGGATCGCCCATAGTTGATGTCATCAATAGGGGTAGTGGATCTAGTCGGTATTGCTAGCATGCCATATGGTAAAGGCAAAGTTAACGTAACGTTTTAGTTGTGACGTAGCATGGGGTTGGGGTGACCCTAAAATTAGGATAATATAGGTAACGTCATTTATGGACCATTGTTTCTTTTCTGAAGACATTTAACAATTATACTGACGAAACTCAACAGTCACAAGTCTTGTCAGATTTATGAATTATGATGAATGAAGGGCCGGATAATGCAGCGATAGCAGGCAGCCTCCGCAGCTTGAATTTTCAAAAAACGTGTAAATGGAACATTTTGGAGTTTTTAAAAATATGTAAAAAATAATATTTTGACTTTTTAAAAACATGCAAAATAAATTTTTTGGTGCATTTCAAAGACATGCAAATAAAACATTTTCCACCTTTCTCAAAACATGTAAATAGAACATTGAACACTTTTCTAAATCAAGTGAATCGAACATTTTGCACTTTCCTAAAACATGTAAATACAACATTTTGCTTTACAAAGAAACCCGTCAGTAAAATCAAAATGGTGGTTTTGTATGGCAACAAATTCCTGCCTAAAACAAATTCCTTCGTCCGGCCCTGGATGAATGAAACTCAACGCAGTGCAGTACTGATAGCAGATATCAAAATTTGGCTAGAGTAATTAAGTGTAGAATGTAGTGGACCATTTATTAAGTGTCTTTTTTCTTCGACTTCGCCCGTTTGGTTCAATCAGCGAATTCAGCGATTCGGCTGTCTCATATTCATCATGATCCATGGGCCATAAAAACATTAATGATGACGTACAACAACTTTCCATCCCTACGAATCATGCACAGATTACTTACCGTGAAACTCCAAATGGAAGCCACGTCTCTAAACTGGAGGTCATCTGAAATAGTGGGTACCAGAAGTATACTTGTATTTACTTAACTATATTGGAGACCCCTATGCTCGAATAGAAGCTTTGCTGTACGTGTTATTTATCAGTAGTTGGTAACATGTGTAGGATAATAATTATTGATGATGGAACGGCTCAAGTAACACTCGCAAACTGGTCTAACGTCACGGGCATGATGCATAATTATATAGTGTGTTGTTTATTCCTTTTTCCGTGTCTAAATGAGTAAGCTTAGACTTCTAGAGACAGACTGTGAAACTCGAAACACTGATCATGTACCGTGTACAAATCTCTCCCCCTTTTTCTTATCTGATTATTTTTTTCATCCATTCAACATTGATTACATCTTTATCTTGGTATTTGGTTCAGTGTCAATTTTAGCGCAATCGGCACACTGCTCACACAAAAGAAAAACAAATATCCAAAATTGAAGTCGTCTAATTTAACACTACAAGCTGATGCCCCTACCTCAGCACAATAAGAATCGTCCACAAATGACGTCATCGGTAGTGGCAATGAGTCTACTTGTTTCTTGATGACATCCTATGTTAAAGATACACATTCACAGAATTATTAAACAGATGACGGGGGAGTCTGCGACTGCGGAGACAAAACACCTGCTTATAAATACGAGTTACACCAAACTCAGCATAGAACAATTTGGGAGCGACAGGTTCCGTACAAAAAAGTTCGTTGAAAGAATATTAGCATCATAATAATTATTATTAAGTTGATAATCTGTTTTTGTAGAATTTCTACTGTCACAACATGTTGTCAATAGTACACTAAAATTATAATTTTACTCCGTCTGATTTGCAGCTGTTGTATTTTCCCTGGAATAATTGAATTGAAATCAGTCATAAATTTAAATACTCAAAAATAATAAAATATATTTCATTTTTTCATTCTTCAAAGCAGGGTTTACATAAGCAACAGATGTTATATGCAAATTAATGAAATCAATTAATTTTAATGAAGTTATTATGCAATAAATTCGGATCATTCAACTGATCGTGAGTCAGCTGTAAGTCTGTGCGAATTTTTTTTATTTTGAGTATTTAGCAGTACAGAAACTAGAGGTGATCTTTCGTTGTGCCATTTTGACAATTTTACATGGTATTAATGCAATACTAAAAAATATGGAATACTTTGCAAAAATTGCCATAAGATATTTAATAATATCTACTGCTCTACTGCTTACTGTTCAAGTCATGGCTCGTTCAGCTGAAGATGTAAATTGGAATTCGCAAAATTACGAAGCATCTCAACTTCAGGTAATTTGCTTGAATATTTAATCCCACACAATTTTGGGTTTTTAATGTGTTTTGTAGTACTTTATTGAAAGACTGAGTTATGCCCAATAATAAATTGTTTTGCCATAGGTAACTACTATCAGCAGCTCCCAAGTCAGAAGCAGAGATTTACAAAACCGGCCTCTGCTTCGAGCCAATAATAATAACGCGTGTTTTAGTTGCAGTCCATGGATATTCCTCACCAAGTTAATTTGGGGTTAAAATTCTTTTTTTTTTAATATCTGCTGTACACACAAAATAAACCCAATGTGTACTACACTAATTTAACATTTCAACTGCTCTGTCTTGCAATTCCTCTGTTTGAAATTTAAAATATCAATGGTCTATGAATTATTATAAAGTATTATAAATTCTAGTTGATTTAAATAAAAGCAGCGGGTGCTCTTACATAGGATTTTCGGTTGATTTTTCATGCAGTGTATAAACAATGATGGAACAGGTGATGCTGTAATTAGTTTATTAGAATTTGTATTATTAGTTATCGATGTTATGGGTGAAAACAAACACAAGTTTTTTCCGGGTTCTTAACAAATACGAAACGCAGTAAATTGAAATAAATTCTAATGTTTTAATTTAACTGGTTATATGCTCGTCAAAAGACTTACGAAGGGTCAGTGTAATAAATAAAATTCAACCAAATCTGGATTTCCAGGGGTGGGGGTCGGGGGAAGAGGTGATTGCAGCGCTTGCTGGAGGATTGGCCAGACACCCTGTAAAACAAAATTTAATGTAACATATATAAATATAACATATTATATTATGTAAGGCTATACATAGGGGCATGAGGAACGATTTCAAAGTGTTTTTTCAACTTTATTGGAACCCAATATCTACCTATAGTACGCTGACTGAAGACAAATTGTCTGAGAAGAACTAAAATGACCCATATCTATTTGTAGCTACAGACAATATCCACTACCAACAAAAAAAATGAATTGAAGCATGTCTTGAAACGATTTAAATAGAATATTTTGCACTTTTTAGAAATATGTAAATGGAAGATTTTGGATTTTTCTAAAACATGTAAATGGAACATTTTACACTTTTCTAAAATATGTAAATGGAATATTTTGCACTTTTCTATAACATGTAAATGCAACATTTCGCACTTTTGTAGAACATGTAAATGGAACATTTTGCACTTTTCTAAAACATGTAAATGGAACATTTTGCACTTTTCTAAAACATGGAAATAGAACGTTTTACACTTTAACAATACATGACGATCAATGGAACATATTGACTTACTTTCAAAAATCTGTAGATAAATAACATTTTACGAATCTGATATTCGAATGCGAATAAGAATTTATTTAATGTTCTTCGAGGATCACCTACAACATTCATAGGATTACAGTTGCTCACTTGAGCAACGTAGATTTCACGAGAAATTAAATAAATAAATAAAGATATTGGTACAAGCATTATTTAGATTTAGACGATACATCGAATAGAAAAATATTGAAATATATTGAGTAATTGCTGGCAACATATTTATTTCGTTTCATTCAAACTACTGATACGAACCAGACCTATGGATTAAAGTCTTACTTTTATCTGCTTATTACAACACGGGAAATCCAGTTAATGAATTGCACCTGCCTCCTGTTTTAGAGGGAGGGTCTACAAATGATGTGGCCAATCTTATCAGTCTTTTAGGGCTCACCCATCTCCCTGCCATCACTTTAGCACTGCATAATTATATGTCTACCTTTGACTATAGCATGTCATCAGCACCAAAATAGGCCCACCCACTCCATAAAATACATTATTACTCTATCTGTATTCAAGTGCATTATTTTCAATTCATAACACGAATCGAGTAGATTTTTATTACACAAATTGTTTGTAAATATTAACGTCTGATTTTATTTTTCTGCTTATTGTTTATTATATAACAGTGTGCGGGTCTGTTTTAGTACGCGCGTGAGGAAAATGCAAAAAATTGAAATGAAAACTTTGTTAAACTTTTATTTAAATTATCTAACTGTTTTTGTTAAAATTTATTTGTACATAAAATATCCGTTTTGATAATCTTGTTGTTTTATGCAAGATGGTAATAATTTTCATAAATCGGGAATTTGTACATTTTTTTAGTACGCGGGTCTGTAATAGTAAGCGCGTCTATGATAGTACGCGGGTCTGAGAGGTCCAAATAGTACGCGGGGCGTACTGTTATATGATATACTGTAATTTAAAAATGACCAAGTTTCAGTAAATGCACATAGTTTTTTGTTTAGTTACCTAGGGGTCGTCTATAAACAATGTTATGGAAATGCCCAAAATTTTATAAAACAATATTACCACCTCGTCATCAGCTTAAGCATTTCCTAAATAGCAATTTTCTACTTAAGGTGTCATCGGTATCCAAAGAGTCCCAAATGACCCCCCATTGACGTCATTAGTGTACGACCCCCAACGAAGTACATAATATATGGAAATATTTGAGAAACAAAGTATGTAGCTTCATGTGAATAAAATTGATATTAGTTAATGTTCCATTTGCACTAAATTGTTTATCGGAATGCGCTTGAGGAGATAAAAGGGAACATCTGCCGACTGACGCCACGTCATTGTGTTGTGAATTAGACTTGTGATCTATTTTGCCTAGCGATAAAAATACGTGACATTGACAGTATCAGTAGTCCGCGTAGCATAGTGACCAGCGGCCACAGGTTAATGTATTGACTGCAATACTCTTCGTTAAGCATTAAAACCCACCTCAATAATTATTTAAAAACAAAGTCCAACAAAAACAAATAACATGGTCCATAAAGCAGGTTAATAGAACATTTTGGAATTTTCAAAAACTCCTACATATTTACTATTTCACGTACCTATTCATTCCATTTAGTTTTGTATAAACTGCGCTCATTCTATTTGCAGCTTTAATTTGGAAATGGCTAATTTTGATTCTTCACGCAATACTTATAACTTTTAATTGAATCTGGAACACACACATCACTTACAATGGCAACATAGGAATAAAGTTATTAGTTGTGTTTCTTAACAGTTTGCTTTGAGGCTCCGCTGGGAAGGCAGAATAATTTGTGGGTACTGTGTACATACGAATTATAACAAAGAAAAACTGAGTCAGTGTAGCTCCGATGTTGAAGAAAGATGCAGTTTTGGAAATTTTCATTCTGCTAAAACAATAATTAGTGTGTCAGGAAAGAAATAGTACAGTGGTTAGTAGTGTACTGTTTTAATTACTATTCCCGCACATTCAACTTCTTTACGTAGTACCCTAATTATCGCAACTATCAACTATCTTGAAACTATATATTTAAAATATTTTTGAAACAAGTTAAGTCGCAATAAATGGGAATTTTTAAATATTATGTACATCTCCAACCTCCTCGTTGTGTATGGTAATTATGGGGCTACATACAAGTGACTCAATTGGAAACACTATAATTTTTACGAGAGACTTTGCGCCGAATAAATATTTGTTCTTAAGGGCCAGAAGTAGATGCTAAACTTTTAACAAATATTGGCTTTAATATTATACGAGTAAAACTCTTTTGCAGTAGCGCAAATGACATAAATCCAAAAGCCCCATATTAAATTTAAGCCAGAATTAAAACTAGATATGTCAGCTCTGATGTTGAAAAACGATGTAGTTTTGGCAATTTGTACTTTGCCCAAACAGTAATATGTGCATCAGGTAACAAATTGTTAAGTGTTGATACGAACTCTAAAATTCGCGAAAGCAAAGTTAACTGTGATCACTGAAAAGTGCAAGTAAGGCTCATGCATTATTTTGGCTTAAAATCAGTCTAGACTGGCAAGGTCAGTTGTCATTAACTATTTTGGTGTGGTGAAAAACTTCAATTAGTTTCTTAAAGATCTAAATACAAAATACATGTAAAGACAGCGTGAGTGTAATTAAATACCAGAGACAAAGAAAATTTATTCTACAAAACCTCCGCCAACAGTCCTTATCAAATTTAAGCATGTACATAGAGTAGACTAAAACTGACTTGACACTTAAGATGTGGGTACAAAATGGTTAATATTACATAAAATGTATTCACCAAGGCGTGAGAGACGTGTGAAACATCATGTTAAGGTTAAGAAACATATCAAGAACTAATTAAAAACATCATTTTCGATAATTAATTCCGCACTCGGGAATAAGCGCTCTAACGAATTTCTAATACCCGATTAAAAGCGCTCAACATCCCTTGCCACACCTATGTTGAAACAAACATCCTTATCGTTCAGATAAAGATTGACAGTTGCTTCTACAAATTTTACATTTGGGGCAGGTCCAAAGTCACAGTTTCGCAGAAACTCTCCAGCACTTGAAATAGGGACGCCGCCTTCATACTCAATCACTACATCAAATTTCAGCCTTTTCAGTTTGGGAAATGTTTTCTGAATTTTAAAATTTCCACTCCAAGGAAATAACTCTAACCCAGATCCAGCGACTACTCCTGAATGCAGGTCCAGTGTCCGAACTTTAGGGAAAACTTGTGGCTATTTGAGTCCAGTCAGAGTGTCTTTCTTGTGATTCACAAGCGAAATACTTTCTAGCATGTCCCAACTGAGCTCAAGTATTTTGTTAATCACCCTCACAAAACAGATTCGTATGTCTGGATTTGTCGACATGAGGTCAGTAATATTTTCAAAGTCCATGCTCAGTTCCTTAAACTTAAACAGAGGAAGCTTCTGACTTTCGCGCTCTTCGTTTGGGACACACAGTGGCACTTCAATTAATTTAAAATTTTCGAAATCAAAAATTGCATCCTCAGCAAAGTCAAACTCAAATTCTTTGAGAAAATGGAGACGGTTAAGGGGTGAGGATAGAATGTGGTAGTCTTGACAAGACAGACTGATTTCCTCCAAGTTTGGAGAAATGGAAATGATGTAGTCGAGGATTTTTCTTGGACAGGTTAGAAAATGAAGCTCACGCAATTCACTTTTTTCTCGACGTTTAATTTCCTTGGATTCTTGATTATTTTGAATTGAGGAAGACAGACCACTGGCAGCAAGACTGATCACTTTATTTGGACTATCGTCTGCTTCTGCTACTCTTAATTTTGAACTGGGATATAAATACAGTTCCCATAGGTAAGGAGCTTGCGTATTGAGAAGATGTCTAATCCGTTCGATCAAAGTGACTTCGCTTTCGCCTTCAGGAGAATTCGAATAGTCAAGAAATAGCATGAAGATGTGTTTTTCCGAACGTTGTCAGAAAACTTTGTAGTTGTGGGTCACTCAGAGAACCATCCACGAAATCGAAACCTTTGCATGGAAATTCATTTATCTTGAAAGACCCTGTTGGACTGTTATTTTCTTTCAAAAAGCGATTTAGAATCTCTAACGTTGACTTGGGTCCAGCATCCGCATCCGCGTCAGTTCTTTGTTTCACATAAACTTGATCTGTTGGGCTGTACTTAAAACCTATTGTGACATCACTGACATCGCCACGCTCCTAAATGACATGGGTTGACGAGAGTCTCCACCTGCGGGAGACCAGACGACAGGTCAGCAGGGAAGTGCGGTCAAGTGAGCTCAACACTTGTTCGAAAACCTAAAATTAATGAAGAATACAAAGATAATAATTAATTAATTGTGGCCAGCTGATTAAATTCGAATTAGTTGAAAACTTGAAACTTAAAGTTGCAGAATCAGTATGTAGATTGAAATTCGAACTTTACAAACAAAAATGGAATTTTGTTATGCATCGACTTGTATCATATTTAAAGCCTGTAGCCACAATTAGGACACCGGCCACAATTAGGCACCCTCACCCTACTTAATAGCTTTGTTTTACTATTTTAATGAGTTAACAATTCAAAATGAGCAGTTACTATTTCTCTTACTCATGTTCAACGTTGATTATTGTACACAATGAATTATTAATTAATAGAATCATTAAAATTAAATATACAAAATACATCTTACGTCATCAATTGAAAATGCGAATTTTTGTGGGGTAACATCACTACCAAAACTATTGCTTTGACAATCAGATTCGGAATTCTTCTGCAGATAGTGAGTTCCATTTTGCATTAATAATCTTTAACGTCTTCACTTGCGTCCGGATCTGGAGCGGACTCCAACTTTCTTCTTTTAACAGCCTCAAAAATCTAAGTAATAACGAAATGAAAATGTCAAAAGTGAGAGTAACTACTACAATCATACGTCAATTCCACATTTTTACATCTCTTATTACCTTTTGTTAACCATCAAAATACACAAGAAAACCAATCAATACACGAGATATTAAGTTTGCACAGTACCATGCAGTTGACCTGACCAAACTCACCTTTCTACACAGATATATATATTCGAATCATTCATTAATTCGTGATCATCACCAATAACTTGCACATAATAAAGTTACTTTTAGTTTAGTGCTCATTGTTAGATCTGACTGAATATGTTATGAATGTTTGCAGTTTGCAGGATTGCTAAACAAAACATGATTTAAACTAGGTAATGATGTATGTATTGCGTAACATAGAATATTACCTTTCGATTTTCCTTAGAATCCAAACTTGAATCCTCGGAAACGCCTTCCATAATAATTTAAAATGCAATCAACTTGCAATTATGAATCAGAGTACAATCTATTTTTGATTTTATTGATTCAGTTCAATGAGCACTGACAACTTACTAGTTAGTTAAGTATTTTGTTGAAATAGTGTTTTGCGTTGATGCAAGAACTGCAAAGAAAAAGAAATCAAGATTTTCAGTGCCAGTGCCGTTGCTGATTTTAAATAAGCCGCGTCAACTACAGACGAGAACAAGGAAGTGCAGTAAAACTATTAATATAATGCAGAAATAACCCAGTTATTTTCAATTTCAATGTTTTTATTTTTTTATTTTTACAAATTAAAACTATTAAATTAAACTATTTATTTATGTTTTACACTTACAATTCAGTTAGTTTGTTGAAGGCGATTTTGCCTTCCTAAATTCTTCATGCATGGAAATGCCTAGTAGTAAAATGGTAACTTGTTTTCAGTTTACAGCAGCTTCACTCTATATGTATACGAATAAAAATGTTTTCTTACCAACTTTTCAAATCGTAGAAATTGATTTTTTGGCCCACAAAATTCTTAATTTTTAATTTTTTCTGAAAAATTCAAAACTCTGTCTAGAATGAGGTCACTACTTTAAGATGGTGTTAGAAACAGCTTAATTTAATGCATGGAAAAATAAACAAAATTTAATTCACATAATTTAATAATGATTTGTTAATTTTAATTTTAATTAGAACAACAACCTTCTTGTTCCATCATCAGAGTGTATAGAAAATCCAGATTTATTTATTTAACTGTATGTTATGCGTGTAAAAATTTTAATATCAACAATAGCCAAAGTATTATAAAATATTACGATCATAAAAACAGGTGAACGGATCATTTTGCACTTTTCAAAAACACGAAAATAAAACATGTTGAACTTTTTTTAAAACTTGCTACTAACATTTCAGACACCTATCTCATTTAGTGTTTTACTTGACAATGGCAATGACTTGACAATGCTACATTCATAGGACTGCAGTTGATTACTTTGTCAACGTAGATTACACGAGAAGTTAAATAATTAGATATTTAGATTAGTATAGGGAAGTGTATTAGTTTAGACGATACATCGAATATAATTATAAGTAATAAAATAGGTGCAAATATTTACGTAAATAATTATGTTTCTGCTCAATTTGAAAATGACCAGGTTTCAGTAAATGCACATAAATTTTAGTTCAGTTAACTAAGGATCGCTCATAAGCAATGTCACCAAAATATCTAAAATTTTATAGAACAGTATAACCCCCTCGTCACTAGCTTACGCATTCCGCAAATGGCAATCTTTAACATGGGGTATCATCAGTACACAAAGAAACTTAAATACCTCTTCATTAACGTCGTATGTGGACGACCCCTAATCCCATAACGAAGTACATATTTTGTGAAAATATTTGAGAAATAAAATATGTGAATAAAAGGTACGGTCATTAATCACCCCCGTTTAAGTCGCCCCCACATTACTCACCCCCACATTACTCACCCCCACACTAGTCGCCCCCGGGTTATAGTCACCCCCGTTTAAGTCACCCCCGGGTAATAGTCACCCCCGTTTATTATTATGATTTACTGTTGCAATTACGCTGAAAGGCAGAGGGAGATAACTATTATTTACTGCAATTCAATTGGGTTAAAAAGAAACATCTGTGGTGGGAGGCCAGATCAGTGTGTCATAAATTAGGGATCGTCTATAAATGGTGTCATGGAAATTATTTCTTGTGTAGGATCAACATGTTAAAACTTTAAATTCACGTTCAAGTTGTATTTAACATTGCATGTCAATAATCTGATAACTGGCAACTCCAAACGGCACATTAATCCACACTACGCACACATTGTATGCACGGCTCTTTGACTTCGTTGCCATTCGAGATAATTGACAACCAGACAATTTGAATATGGAAAACACAGGGATTAGAAACTGCCATCGCAATAACTTAGTACGTGGATAGCTGTGACGTTGTGGGTCAATGGCACAACCTTCCAAAGGTCAACCAATGTCAAAGTTACTGCATCGAATTTGAACTTGAAATTAACACTGAAATATTTTCGCAGGTAAAAATTAAAATTGCTTTTTCATCAACTTCCTCGACTTCTCTCGCGATTGGCATCGATTTGGGAACCACAGTTTTGATGCGTCGCCGTCCTCCGCCACGGCGACGCAGAACCAGAAGTTCTACAAAATGATGTGGGCAAAAACACGACACCGAGTTACGTCGCTTACGGCTTTGAGCAGGACGACAGCGACGACGACGAAGAAGTGGACGTCGTCGCCGGGGACACAGCCAAAGATCCCGCGCACCAAAACTAGTGCCGTAATATTGCAAAACTATTGTAAGAAAAATATTGTATTGTATTGTAAATTATTATTGTATTGTAATTGTAATTGTAGATTACAGTACAATTACAATATACAATTACAATTCGTACCTTTGGAACCTTAATTTGACCCCTAATTAGGATTAAATTACTTACTTTTGATGTTTACCGTGATAACTATCATGTAGATACACGATTTCAGCGTATTACAAAGGCGCATAACACACTGCAGAAAATAAATTTGATATTGTATTGTATTGTAATTGTATTTACAATTACAATTCCAATTGTAAATGTAATTTTATGAAAATACAATTACAATTACAATTTACAACATTACGGCACTAACCAAAACCCAGAAAACACAATTTTTGACATTAAGCGCCTCATTGGCCGGATGTTTGAGGACCCAAACATCCAGAAGTAAGAGATGTATTTTCCAAACGCACCTAATTGTGCGCATGCATTCTATCTATCCTTTGCGTATTAAAATAGCGCAACAGCTGGTTGTCATTAGCCAAGCGCAGATCTAAAAGGCAGTACTAAGGTCTGAAAGTCGAAAGACATTTCATGGACCGTGTTTAGCACTGCATACACCATTTTATTCAGTTTAATTGATGATTAGTTGTATTCAATATTTAAAATTATTTTTAAAAACATAAAAGCTACTAGATAGGAAATTGATGTACCGACTACTGAGAATAATTAACATAATTAAATTAGGTACAGTTCAGTGCTCAGTGCAAGTCGTACAATGCTATTTTGTATAATGGTAACTGGGAAAACGTCAATACCTTTTTTGCTATAAGATTGTGTAAGCGTGTAATTATCATATTTTCATAATTTTTTTGGCTTCATGTGTTGTATTTTTCTGAACGGGGAAAGGGAAAAGAGAATGGGGTTATTATAACCCAATGATAAGTAAATGTTTAGGGCGGAAATGGCTCCGGCTAATTTGCTTGCTGGTTTCTACTTATTCTACCACTTGGAATAACACGAGGCTAACTACTACAAATAGCAATAATTACATAGCACTGGCATAATTACATACCTACGTTGTACTAAATGGAGGTGTAGGTTTGTCGCACAATCTCATAATTGTTTAGCTTTAATCAGCTAAAAATAATTGAACCTTAGTAGCATAGGCAAACTGCTTACCTAGATTTTTATAAGGTTTACTTACGATTAGTTTCTTTTATCTGCACGTGCAATCATAAGGGACTTATCTACTTTGTGCTTGTCATTCGCCTGTAAATAATTGCATAGAGCGAAAATAAATTATTTAGGTTACTTGCTAGTTACTCACTACCTAAATGGACACGCGCAAAAACAAATAAGTGCCTTATGATTGCACGTGAAAATATAGGAAATTAGGAATACCTTGAAACAACTTAACAACTTCCCTGCTTCTATCATCTAGGTTCTTTCATCACCCCTTAGAATCATAATCATGAGGCTATAGGAAACACACAAAAACTGACTTTTACAAATCGCTAGAAGCCAGATTTCAACACACATCAGTTAAAAAGTAGTCAAAGGCAAAATGTTAACTGCGTTGGAAAATAATTACAATTTTAAATGCATTAATTTCCTCTCCTCTCTAAATATTTTACTATTTCAAATTGAAGTCAAAACTGGGAAAATATCAACACAGACTAGTATCTGGCAAAATGGCGTGTGGAAACTATTGTTAATCCTGTTTCCAATCTGCTACCCTATTTATAATACAGGTCGTCTCATCGAGTCCCTCGTGAACCCGAACGAATATTTTATTGTCATTCATTTTCCGATTCACTTTGTGGACTGTCTGGCCTGTTGGATGCTCCTGTTTTGGATAGTCACCTCGATGATTATGGAAAAGGGCACAGTGATCATCCTGTGGAATAATATCTTTCCACTCCAAAAATCTAATGACAGTAAGTACGGTAAAAAATAGACTTGTTTTGGAAGTAAATAATATAACAATCAAAAATAATAATTATTATTATATACTGTTTAAAACTATCTTTATAGGTACTTAACGATATTATATTTGATTTTATTACACAGGGTGTACGGAGCAGTGTCGTGCTATATCCAAACTTTCATTTCAAGAACTACAGCAAAAATTCCTTGCTTCGATTATTCAGGGTATAGCAGGATCCATACTATTCATATTGCTGATCAGCCCAACGCGGAGACAACTCCTGTACACCATCTTCAGTTCTGTTGATTACAAAAACGAGTTCACCTTCACGATCACTGCAATTTTTGAGGCTGTCCGAATCGCAATTTATACATCTGCAATGTATTTCATCCTCCTCATTCAGCTGTCCATGTTTGACAAGGTCAATACAGATCTGAAACAGGGTGCAGAAGATTTACTAACAATCAGGTCAGAGTATTTAGTGTGTATGCATACATAGCCTAATTAATAGGAAAATCCTTAAGACAGTACTTGCATATCTTGTGTGAAGAACCAAAATGACTTATATCCAAGTTAAGCTACAATCAAAAAGAGCTATGTCATATAAGTAAAATGTGATATTTTAATTAAAACGGTAAGGAGTTTTTGAAAAGCAGAAAATATCTATTTGTTTTAAAACATTTCAAGATGTTCTATTTGTGTGTTTAAAAAAGTTGACGATGTTTTATTTGTATGTTTTAAAACGTTCAAAATGTTCTATTTACATGTCTAAAAAAAGCTCACAATGTTTTATTTGCATGTTTAAAAAAAGTTCAAAATGTTCAAAATGTTCTAATTATTTGCATGTTTTAAAAAGTACAAAATGTTTTATTTGCATGTTAAAAAAGTTCAAAATGTTATATTTGCAGGTTTAAAAAAAGTTGAAGATTTTTTATTTGCACGTTTAAAAAAAGTTTAGAATGTTTTATTTGCATGTTTAAAAAAAGTTCAGAATGTTTTATTTGCATGTTTAAAAAAAGCTCACAATATTCTATTTGCATGTTTACAAAAAGCTCACAATATTACCATGTTCACAAAACGTTTACAATGTTTTATTTGCATGTTTAAAAAAAGTTCAAAATGTCCTATTTGCATATTTGTCAAAAGTGGAAAATGCTCTGTTTATGTTTTTTTAAAGTAGAAAATATTTAATTTAAATTCTTTCGAGATATATTTTAAAATATTTTTGTACAAGGTGAAAATTGTTTTTAGTTAAAAATGGAAATGAGTAATTTTGGTTTTTCACATGCGATATTGGAATAATAGGCTATTCAATGAGTGTACATAATTTGTTTTATTACTTATGTTTTACGTGGTTTACTTGTATAGCGAAGAAAGTGGACCCACCAGTTCGTTGGCAGTACTTCAAGCTTACAGGACATGCCGTCAAACTCAACTGGTCATTCAGCTTTTTAATCAAGCTAATCGCTACTTGATTTTCTCCTTCAAACTGTTTTGCATATTCCTAGTCAGTGTATTTAGCTTCTTCGCTATTCGCTTCTTCCATATGAATCCATTGGCTGGACTAGTTAATTGCTATTTAGCCATCAATTTCGTCAACAACTACATAATACTGTATGACAAAGCCTTCGGAATTGCAGAGAATATGAAACTATTCAAAATGAAAATCCTGTTTTCTTCAAAGCGACTCACAAATTGGCATAGATTAAATGGTAGCTACTTTGCAAAGGCCATTCTGTCCATCCCAAACATTGGAGTGCAAGTTGGAAGGTTTCATACAATGGAGAGGACGTCCACGATTATTTTCCTGGGCTTTGTCACTGTACAGATTGCTAATCTTTTAATCACTTTTAAGTAAGGCATTTGGTAAGATCTCAATTCATTCTTGTTAGTGCAGCCCTCTCACAACTTAAAGCAGTCTATTAATCCTACACAATTTTTAGTTCTATGTTATAAAATGGAAACAAGTAGGTACTGTTGTACAAAATGCATGCTTTTACTGTGAACTATGATTTTATTTTACTAATAAACCCACATCCAAACAATAGCTGACACTTACACAAAGCAGGTAAAATTGATACGGACTATATACGCATAATTTTATATTAAATGTAATATTAAAGCAGAAAGAGACATGTATAAATTCCAAGTAGATAACACGATTTCAGGAATCAATTCAAAACTTCATCTTTAATCGTAACTTCTGCACCCGGGAATATGTACACTAAAGAAGAATAAATATCTGAGCAAAAACACAGAACATCCTTGGAACAACGTGCACATAAAGAGTTACTTTCACAAATTTAACACTTGGAACAGGTCCAAAATTACAGCTTCGTAGGAATTCTCCAGCAGTTGAAATCCTTTCCTCAGTATCGTAGTCAATCACTCCATCAAACTTTAGTTTTTCCAGTTGTGGAAATCTTTCCTGAATTTTAAAATTCCCATTTAAATGAAATAACTCCAATCCAGATCTAACTGCTTTTTCTGAGCGCAAGTCTAGTTTCTGATTTTTGGGTAATACTCGTGGCCATTTAATTCCTTGCAACGTGCTTTTATTTTGATTTATGAGTGAAATACTATCTAGCGTGTAACTGAGCTCAAGTATTTTGTTAATTACCCTCACAAAACAGCTTCGGTTGTCTGGATTTAAAGAAAGTGTATCCTGAATATTGTCAAAATCCATGCTTAGTTTTGTGAACTTGATTGGAGGAAGATTCTGACGTGCTCGCTCCTCGTTTGACATGCACAGTGCAGGTTTAATTAACTTGAAATTTTCAAACAAAAAGAGAAAATCATCTTCAAAATCAATTTTAAATTCTTTGAGAAAATTAAGACGGTTGATGGGTGATGATAGCAAGTGGTAGTCTTGGCAAACTAGACTGATTTTACGCAAGTTTGGAGAAATGGAAATTATGTAGTCGATAATTTTCCTTGGGCAATCTAGACAGTCTAGTCAAAGTAAGCTAATGTTTTTTTTTCATTGAATTTCCTTGGATTCTTGTTCCTTTTGTTGTAGTAGTGGGAGACCACTGTGAGTAGAACTAAGCGCAGCATCATGACTGTCGTTTGTTTCTGCAATAACTAATTTTGAACTAGGCCAGAAATACAGGATCCGCAGTTTAGGAGTTTGTGCAATGAGAAGATGTCCCATATAATGTTTTATCAGAGTAGCTTCGTTCTCGCTCTCAGGAGAATCTAAAAAGTCCAGGAATAAGATCGCGATGTAATCTCCGAACGTTGTCAGAAAACTCTGTAATTGTGGTTGACAAAAGGATCCCTCAAGGAATTGAAAATAGTTGCACGGAAATTCACGCATCTTGAAAGGCCCTGTTGAGCTGTAAGTCTCCTTCAAAAAGCGATTTAGATCGTCTAACGTTGACTTGTTTGCAGTATCCGCATCCGTAGCAGCTATTTTGTTCACGTTATAAACTTGATCCGTTTGGCTGTACTTAAAAGCAATATAAGTACCGACACGTTCCAAAATTATGTCAGTTGATGTGATTCTCTATGTGTGGGAGACAAGACGACAATTGAATAGGGTAGTGCGGTCAAGTGAGCCTAATAATTGTTCGAAAACCTAAAATCATTACAGAATTGTTTACTTACCTAATTGCAGAATGTAAAATGAGCATTTACTATTTTTGTTTTCTCATCTGTCATCCCCAGCATATAATTGTTTTACGCAACAACAGAATAGAATTAAATGCGAATTTCAATAAATCAAAAAAAAATTCTTACGTACGTGGTTAATTGAAAAAACAAATTCTTGCAGAGAAACTTCAGTGTCAACACTATTGCTTTCACAATCAGATCCAGACATGCTCATTTTTGTTAGTTCGTCAGTTGTCTCTTTTTTTCTGAAACCATCCCAGCTAATGCTGCTGGGGCGTTCCCAGACAACAGGTATTAAATTTTACACCAAATTGTAGATTATGCACTCAGCTTTCCATCTATGTAGAAATCATGTACTTGCAAATAATAAGTAAATAGAAAAAATTACAAACAAATCTTAGTTCGCGGGTCTCGAACCCAGGTGATTCGGCGTATGAAACAATACGTTAGAAATGGGCCTGCTATGAAAGCAGCGGATGCCAGCTGTACGTTTGAATGGTCGCAATGCCATAGCACTATGACTGTAAAAGGTTGAAATGTGGCAGCAGCGCTTTAGTATATCCATACTTGATATAGTCTGATATACCTATAACATACCTATATGCAAATTAGGGAATTTATTAAATTTCTTTTGCGTAATACTTTCGGCGCCAAGATAAACATGCACATTTGAAAATTGCTTTAGATGTAACTTTTTATTGCGATTTTTTTAAGCTTTAGAAAAGTGCATGTTTATCTTGGCGCCGGGAGCCAGGAGCCGATTTATTAGCACGGGGAAAATCCGAAATTCGGTTGTTTGTACAGATATGATTCTGAAAAAAATCATGAGTATGTCTTTAAGCAAACAAAAAAATTAGGCGTCAACCGAATTTTGATTTGGGCTCCAGGTTGTCCTTAAAAAAATAAAGCCTGTTCAACTTCAACCGGGTATTACCGGGTAACAGGCTCATTAAATGCAATAAAAATTGATAATCCTACTATTGATTAGTTGGTCTATGTAAAAAAAATATTTCGTACATATCTGAGATACTTGCCTACCGAGCTGGGATGGTTTCAGAAAAAAGAGACAGTTGTACTTTGTTGACTTGCAAAATTTTCGAAGGCTTCACTTGCGTCGGGATATGGTACAGGCTCCAACTTGCTTTTTTTAACAACCTCGAAAGTCTGCGTATAAACGAGATTAAAATGTGAAAGCACTTCAATTGCACGCTAATTAAATTTCAAAATTTTTCATTTGTCATCTATCTTTTGTTGACCATCGAGACATGAAAGAATACCAATACAAAAACATAATGAAGATTGGTTGACTATGACCTTTATTGCTTTATAGATCTGATGTGACCTAGCTTTTCTTTCTACACAGATATATTTGGCAAGTTTACGTTTCCGAACCTAATTTTGCTAATCAACAGTAACCTACATATAAGGTTTTCTTATTTTGGATAAATCCGGCTTTAATGTAATTTAAATATGAATGTTTTTAGAATTGCTAAAGAAAACAAGCGATCTAGCACTCCTTTGTTTAGCATTTATACTAAATGATGTATTCTGTTATATAACATTTTACCTTTTGATTTTCCATAGTATTCAAACCTAAATTTTTATTTTTGCCATTAATAATGATGTAAAATACAATCAGATTTAAATTTATAATCAGAATGTGGAATACAAATTATTTATTCATTTATTGAGTTCAGCAAAAATGAAATTTAGTGAGGTATTTTTGTGTTAGTTGAAATAGTGTGCTAATAAAGATGCGAAAATTGGAAGCACGAATTTCGGTGTCGTTCTTGATTTTAAATTGAACCGCGTCGACCACGGACGAGAACGAGGAAGTCACAGAAAGGCTATTTACATAATGCCTTCATTGTATTAATTTTATTTTTATTTATTTTGTATTTATATTATATATATGCATTATTAATAGGTACTTATTTTAATTTTGCATAGTAGTTATACCCGCTGTTTGTTTCTTAATAGTTACTTATTTTAACCGGAATATGTGGTAAATAGTAATGCAGCAAAAGAAACAAATGCACAAGCAGGCAGCTGGGGCTTAAACTTATCAACGCCAACGGCATGACAACGGCATGGGGCATGGTATGGTCACACGACTAAAGGCAGTGATTTCCTATATAAAAAATGACCACTAAACGACGCTTATGAAAATCTCTTAATAGCAATTTTAATTGTTTAACTATATTCTACATATTATGACTGAATGTATCTATATATTCTTGTTTAGTTTTTTTAGTTTTATTCATGTATTCTTTCTTTGATACAGACTATAAGTCATCACGTACAGCTAACAAATAATGACTTTTAATATAGTTTCAAAGGGGTAAGGTTACAAAGCAATACAAAGCAATAATAGTTACAAAATGGTTAATATAATAATAAATGTAATTAATAAACCACATGAAAAAAGTTAAAACAAATTCCAATTACATGATATCAAATGATCGTAACTTTATCTTTGATTGTCAGCTCCGCACTCGGGAATAAGCGTACTAAAGAATCAGTAACATCCGATCGAATGCGCTTTACCTCCTCGGCCACATTCAAGTCTGAAGAAACACCGTCCAGATACAAAATTACTTTTACAAATTTAACACTTCGGGTTAGTCCAAAATTACAGTTTTGTAGAAAATCTACAGAACTTGAAACGGGGGTGTCCCCATCATATTCAATTATTTCATCAAAAATTAGCCTTTTCAGTTTGGGAAATGTTTTTTGAATTTTAAAATTGCAGTTTGAAGGAAATAATTCCAATCCAGATTCTAAGCCCACATCAAAACGCAAGTCTAGTTTCCGAACTTTGGGTAAAACTCGTGGCCATTTAATTCCTTGTAGTGTGCCTTTATTTTGATTTACGAGTGAAATACTTTCTAGCGAGTCCCAACTGAGCTCTAGTATTAGGTAAATCACTCTTACAAAACAACTTTGTATGTCTGGATTTAATAGCAGAGTCGTACGGATACCATTAAAGTCCATGTACAGTTCCTTGAACTTAATCAGAGGAAGACTTTGAGTCTCCCGCTCTTTGTTCGAAACACACAGGTCAGCTTTAATTAACTTGAAATTTTTGAAATCAAAAGATGCATCCCGGCCAGAGAAAAACACGAACTCTTTGAGAAAATGGAGACAGTTGAGGAGTGAAGATAGTAAATGGTAGTCTATACAAAAAAGGCTGATTTCACGCAAGTTTGGGGAAATGGAAATTATGTAATCCAAAATTTTTCTTTGGCAACCACGATAATCCAGTTTGAGTAACGCACTTTTGGCTTCACGTTGAATTTCATTGGCTTCATGGCTTTGGTCATTTTGCAAATTATGAAATGGTGGAGAGAGACAACTGTCATTAGAGTTAAGCACTGCATCATCACTGTCGTCGACTATAGCTGGCTTCGTATTAGAAAAAAAATTCAGGCTTCTTAGGTTTGAAGCTTGCGTATTGAGAAGATATTTAATCCGTCTCAGTAGAGTGGCTTCGTTCTCGCCTTGAGAATGCGAGAAGTAAAAAAAACAGTGTCAAAAGATGTTCTCCGAGCGTATTAAGAAAAGTCTGTAACTGTAAGGAACTTAGGGAGCCCTCAAGGAAAAGAAATTTGTTGCAAGGAAATTCTTTCGTCTGAAATGGCCCTGTTGGATCGTACCGTTTCTTGAAAAAGTGAGTTAGTTCCTCTAACGTTGGTTTGACAACAGTATCTGCATCCGGATTCGCATTCCAAGCAGTACGTTCTCTCACATAATAAACATGATCTGTTGAGCTGTACTTAAAATATATCCCTGGTCCGAGATGCTTCAAAATCATACGAGTGGACGCGAGTCTCCACTTGTGGGAGACTAGGCGACACGCAAGCAGTGTAGTGAGGTCAAGTGAGCTGAGGATTTGTTCCAAAACCTAAAATCAATAAAGAATACAAATTAAATAATATTTTTGGAATTTAATTATTTTCCCTATTTAATGAAATTACTAATTTAAAATGAGCCGTTGCTATTTGCCTAACCTACATGTGACTTCAAATATTAGTGAGTTTGCATTACCATGCCTATTGCATATCCAATTTGATGCCTACCGTCCGCCTATCCTTTTCCCATGATATTGAGAGAATGCATTAGGCCTATTGCGGGTTTTCACCGATGTGACTACGTGCTGCATTTTTTTATATAAACCTATTATCAGCTTATATTTTATAAAAAGGCCTAGTAAAGGCCTATTTTTCATAAATGACTATCTACCTGTCTGAAAATAACTTCGCGATATTAAATAAGGAAAAAAATGCCTATTAAAAGGATTCTGCCTTCCAAGCTGAATTTTTTCATTGCCTGCATAGTATATATGCTATCTTCTGAATTTGTCTGGACTGCTTTTCCCATTTTTTCGTAAAAGCTTAAAATTGCCTGCCTATCACCTGTTTTTTTTCCCTATATTAAACGAGAGGCGCCGAGCTTCCTTGGTTATATTGCTATATGCAATAACTTCATAACATAACTATTCCTGAAAATAAAATACGTCTTACGTTATCAATTAAAAATGCTAATTCTTGTGGAGTAACTTCACTGCTAAAACTATTGCTCCGACAATCAGATCCAGAATGTTTCTCTAGTTCCTGAGTTGTACTTTGCATTGCACAGTCTTCAACCACTTCAACGGCTTCGCTTGAGTCAGGATCTGGAGCAGACTCCAACTTTCTTCTTTTAACAGCCTCACAAATCTGAGTATTAATGAAATGAAATTGTCAAATGTGAGTGTACTACAAGTACTACTGCAATTCTACGTCATGGAATAGCAAAATCATGCATCTACGTATCCACTATTTTGTTAACTATGTCTCCCAAACTGACATATTCAATGAAATACAAAATATGCAGCCACACACAGCCCAACTGCTAAATATTCTAGAGAAGTTAACTAAGTCATTATTTTGGCAAAAAAAATCTCACCTTCTGATTTTCCATGGAACCCTCAACCAAATCCTGGGAATTGCCTTCCATAACAATTTCAAATGCAGTCAGGTTTTAATTCAGAATATAATTCAGTTCGATTGAGTTCACTCACTGAAAATAATGAATATGACAACCGATTTCAATCCATAGTCTCGTCATTGGGAAGTGAAAACGGGAACTGAACTTGGGTTGGGAACTTGCCTGTGCATGTAGTCCTGTAGAAATTGCAGTCGTTGTTGATTTTAAAATATTCCGCGTCAACCACGGGCAAGTGCAAATACAAGGACACCAAGAATTGTCATTTTCATTTTAAAGTGTGACTCAGTCGGATCGGACTATCGGACGTGGGACAGGACGTAGGACGTAGACGTAGACGTACGTAATTACGTAATTCACTTAGATTTGTTGAAGTGTTGCATGGTAAAGGTCATAGTTCAATCAAACAATTTTGTATACATAGCCAATGTTTTTCTTTTTTCGGCAGAATGAGATAAGACAATTAAAAAAAAACATGCACTTCTGATTTAAATTTTGTTTGTGAATGTTTTCGTAGTTTGTTGACGGCGATTTTAGCGTTCGTAAATTTTTTAAGCCTGGAAAATTTTACAAGTAAGTTGATGGTTACTTGTTTACAGTTTACAGCAGTCTCACTCCATGGAATTAAAATTTTATTTCACGGACTTTTTAATTCGTAGTCATTGATTTTTCCGCAAAATGAGAAAAGTCCACAACATTTTGAAATATTTTCGGGACAATTCTCAAATCTCTCTTAAATGAGGTCGCTTCTTACGATTGTGCTGTAAACAGTTTAATTTAGTATATTAAAAAATAAAATTTATTTGCCATGATATGTTTTTATATTATTAATTTAGACGATAAATCGAATAGATAAATAATAAAATATCATTGTAGAATCATTATGTTAAATATTTAATTTGTTCCATTGGAACTACTGATATGACCCGGACCTGTGGATTAAGATTAATGTCCAATTTTCATCTGTTCACGGCAACACGGGAAATCCAGTTGATGAATTCCACCTGCCTCCTGTTTTTAAGGGATAGCCTACAAATGACGTCGCAAAACTTATCACTCCTTTAGGGCTCTCCCATCTCCCTGGCATCACTTACACGTTACCCACGTAAACGTCTACCTTTGACCATGGCATTTCATCAACACAACAATAGACCCACTCACTTCATCGATGACATCATTTATGGACGATCCATAGCTTTAAAGTTCCAATTAACTTTTTACCTGAACGAGACTCATCCTCATTCCTCAGTATTCATTTACTTTCCATTCCATAAATTTCTTTAATTTTGCGTTGAAATTTAAGCAAATTTATTCAATAAATCAAAACCTATTGCTCCAAAATATAAGCTACAAGCGACAAAGTATCAAGTGGAAATTCACAAATTGTATTCTGCAAATTACAAAAATAAAAAATCATCAAAGAACAAAAACATTTTCATAATCTTTACCAAGACCGGGTCCCGTACTTCAAGAAATAAACATTGCACAGCAGTTTAAAATTACTAATTTTCATTTTCAAGATTTACAAGTCGCTTTAAAGCCGATCAACAGAATTACAGGTATGACGTCTTTTTACTCTTTATTTTAAAAGGGACTGGAAAGCCGTTCGACTCCGAAGTAAGCAATTGAAAGCTGAAAGAGCCGAACAAGTCAAACAAGCAATCGAGTCTGGAACTCCACTCCCGGAGTCAAAACCATCCGGTGGACAAAAGAGGTCTCTTGCTACTCCGTCACCAGGATCGAGCACAGGCACCACAGGGATGGAGAGAAAGAAGAGCAGAGGAGATCCTTCTACCTCTGACACACCCTCAAACTTGAAATCAGGGGGGGAGGGGAGACCCGACCTACCGGTAAAAGCAGGGCAAAAGCCACCTTTGACTAAACCTGAAACCAAGGGAGAGAGAAAACCACCAATAAAGTATGTGTCAGTCGAAACGCCATGCACGGACTTTACGGTCATTGTCACCTTTGCGGGGGATAATAAAACCGACAAAGTCCCAGGACTGGCACTGGCGCACTACATAATTGCATTGTCAGCCCGAGAAGCAGAAAGGATTGCAGGACCAGAAGACATACTTCAGATCACCACTCCTTTTCTGTCTTCTAAAGGACAAATTAGAGTAGATTGCAACAATGCCTACTCAATGGACTGGGTCATCACCAACACGTATGACATAAAGTGAAAGGGGCCTAATGAAACGGACCTCACCTTTATTGGATGGAAGCATACGATGGCCCCAACACCCGTAGTGGTTAAAAGCAAAAGATTCAGAGTTTGGGTGGGAGGAGCCAAGGTTACATTTCCCAACTTTTGTAAAAAATTGAGAAGTCAGAACCCAATGCTCAACACCACACAATGGATCAACTATGCAGATATACCGAGCGAGATAGGTGGTGTCATTAAAGGGCACACAAAGATCATAGCTGTTGATCCTTTTACTGTCTCTTGCCTCGCGAACTGCAAACATCTACTTTACTATGGTATTGGACAAATCCGATTCATAGAGGTAGTCTCAGCATCTAAAGGTAGTGGGGGGAAGGAGGGGGAGAGCTCCAATGAGGGGGCTTAGAATCTAAGCGTGCCACGAACACCCGGGTTGGGTCACGTGGGAGGAGCCAAAGACATGACTCCGCCCCATGTTGACATAACCCAAATTAACATGCACCATGCGCGTGCAGCGGCTTCCTCACTCATAGGTTGTCGCGACGCCATGTTAGTGTGACAAGCACGTCTAACGCACCCCACTGGTGCTCACACCCCACCCCACTCCCACTCCTTTATATTTCTAATCCAAGAGCCTTACCACATTCATGGTGTGATACGAGGGCTCGGGAACAAAGACCAGCTATTTGTGGCTGACACAAATGACATACCGCGGTCATGTATATTAGCATCCAGAAATGTCAAAGCAACGGTATTGCTGCAATTCTGTGATAAAGATACAGTAGCAATACTAACTCATTGGGGGAAGCGAACTATAGTGTTTGCATCGGTCTATATGCCTGGTGACACACTGGATGTTCCGTCTGAACATATGAGAAAACTAGTATCCTACTGTGACACGCATAAGCTACCACTGGTGATTGGTGCTAATGCAAACGCACATCATTCAGTGTAGGGCAGCACGAACATAAATGAGAGGGGTGATAAACTGCTTGAGTTTCTACTAGCCAGTAACCTGGATGTGGAAAATCAGGGCATCAAACCTACATTTATAGTAAAAAATCGGGAAGAAGTTCTTGATATAACTATAACAAACAGCTATGCACAAAATCTTATTCGGCTATGGCATGTTTCTGACGAAGAGTCAAATTCAGACCACCGGTACATAAGATTTAAAGTCACAAGCGCTAAACCACCGCCAATTAAAGTGCGAAATGTAAGGAAAACAAACTGGGCAATCTTTCAAAACACACTGAGGGGCAAGTTAAAGGATGTAGATAGCAGCTGTGACCTCACACCTTTTGGTCTGGAGGATCAAGCTAACTGCATTACCTTGTTTTTACAGGAGAGTTTTCAGAAAGCCTGTCCAGAAACATATGTCACCTGGAGAAGCAAAGCAGCTCCGTGGTGGTCACCTGAACTAACAATTCTTCGCAAGAGAACTAGGGATCTCTTTCGGCAGGCCGGCTCTAAATCAGAAAGAGACCCTGCCAAATGGAAGGAATACTTAATATCAAGAAACAACTACAAAAATGTTTTGCGAAAAGCCCAGCGTATAGCATGGAGCAACTACTGTTCAGAGATTAAGAGTCTACCAGTAGCTGCACGGGTTAGCAAAGCACTTGGAAATGAAAAACGCAAGGTTCCTACTAGCCTTAAGATACCTGGTACGGATAATCTCACCCAGGACAAGGCTGAAATTCTAGATATTCTTCTAGCTCACCACTTTCCTAGTGATCCACAGCTGGTTATTCCAGCTATGGATTTTACTCCTATGAACGTGCCGGAGCTGGATATTATTATAACTCCAGAAAAGCTAAAATGGGCAGTGAACAGCTTTATGCCGTATAAGGCACCAGGCCCAGACGGTATAGCTCCGGCTGTACTACAGCACAGCTTACCTGTACTCACTGAACATCTGCAATTTCTATTTAAAGGATGCCTAACATTGGGCTACACACCGACAATTTGGCGTAATGCAAAGGTCGTATTCTTACCTAAACTAGGAAAAAAAGATTATAGCGAACCCACATCGTGGCGTCCGATCTCACTATCTAACTTTCTGTTAAAAACACTTGAGAGGTTAACGGATAGGCACATAAGGACTCCTAAATTAGAAGCCTTGTTGCGCTCCAATAACCAATTTGCTTACCTAAAAGGAGTATCTACCGAAGCTGCTCTACATAGGCTAGTCACACATGTAGAAAAAGCTTTGCAAAGGAAAGAGCTAGTCCTTGCTGTCTTTGCTGACATTGAAGGAGCATTTAGCAATCTATTATTCAGTGCTGTACAGCGAGCAATGGAGCGTCTGGAAATATCTCCCTTCCTCAGAAGGTGGATATTTCGCATGCTCTGCAATCGCCAAGTACACTCTAAACTGCAACAAGAAACTAGGACAAGGAGTGTAGAGAGAGGATGCCCACAGGGGGGTGTTCTTTCACCACTTCTTTGGAACCTAGTAATGGATGAGTTACTCGCCACTCTGAAGGCCAAAGTACCATCAATGCTATCCCAAGGTTTCGCAGACGATGCAGCCATGGTACAAAGCGGTCGAGACTTCAACGCCATTGTGAGCAGGATCCAAGCGGGTTTACGCCTGACGGATGCCTGGTGCTCTTATAATGGACTTAGGTTGAAGCCTGACAAGACCTATATAATGGATTTTACTAGAAACCCCCGTTTTAAAGGGAGACCTGTATACTATCAGGGTATCCTCTTACCCAAATCAGACACGGTTAAATACCTTGGTGTGATCCTGGATAAGAGGCTCACATGGATTCCACATTGTGAATCTATTGGGAAAAAAGCATCGACCACTCTTGCAAGATGCAAGCGGATGGTTGGGAAATCATGGGGACTTCAGCCTAGAGTCGTAAGTTGGATGTACACAGCAATGGTTCGTCCAGTCCTAGACTACGCAGTTGCTGTTTGGCATCCCGCTATTCGTACTCAAAAAGCTGTTAAAGTTCTCACAAAAGTTCAAAGACACGCTTGTCTCTTGATAACAGGGGCAATGCAGACCACACCCACGTCCGCAATCGAATGCTTGGTCGGACTGACTCCTTTGGATATACATCTAACTGGAATAGCAGTTCGTACAATGCATAGATTGAGAGCTAGGGGTCTGTGGCATGGCAACCCACAAGTTCTTGACCATCGCAGTCACACACGCCTTTGGGATGAATGGGTTAACAATGAACCCATCCTCCAAATGGGCACTGACTGTAGCATCCTTACTTCAAAGGATAGTATCCACTACTTAGTAGAAAATCAACCCAGAAATGCCTGGGACAGTGATCTATCGGAGCAAGCACATGGGTATGTTTGCTTCACAGACGGATCCAGAAATGGGGCTCTCTCAGGAAGCGGTGTCCTCATTGAGCTGTGTCAATCCAACACCCGAGAAACACTGCATTCAGAATCCATCTACCTAGGCAAGTACGCTACTGTATTTCAGTGTGAGATCTTTGCAATCCTACACACGGCAAATTGGCTGTTGGGGATGGGCTGTGAAGGTCAAACAATACCCATCTTTAGCGACAGTCTAAGTTCACTAAATGCGCTGGTAAAAGATACCACCGTGTCTACGCTAGTGCTTGCGTGTCACGAAAGTTTGAACCGTCTGGCCACATGCAACGTAGTTAGACTTTCATGGATTCCAAGTCACACTGGCTACCGAGGCAATGAAGAGGCAGATCGCCTTGCCAAAGCATCGTATGAGAACATTGCTCCCGCACAGGAGGCAATGCATTCTATTCCTATTGCAACATCTGTGGTTAACATGGCTATCCGCTCTAGAGGAAGGAAAGCACACACAGAGAGGTGGACTAAAACATCTACCTGCGCGCAGTCAAAGCGATGGATTGACAAACCTTGGTATGGAAATCACTCGCTCACAAGATTCTCGCGCACGCACTTAAAATGGTTGGTGGAAATACTCACTGGTCATGGAAGATTCCAGGCACACATGCACAGGATGAGACTAGCCAATTCACATCTGTGTTCACATTGTGGACTAGAGCAGGAAACAGCACGTCACTTTCTAGCTGAGTGTCCGAGATATATCATGGTCAGGAATATTTATCTAGGTGCATGCATCTTAACAACTGATCAACTACTACTGGCTACACCAAGAGACTTGTTGTCCTATTCTATGGCAACAGGTCGTTTTGCGTAATGCCTAAATTAAAGCTATAGTATAAGGGTAGTCTGCAATGGGCCTATTAGTGGCCTGAGCGGCATTTTGCATAGTATTATACTATGCAAGATCCCTTCAAATACAATACAATACAAATACTCTTTATTTATGTGCATTACGTTCAAGGCATAACATGAATTAAGTCGATTTTTGTTCTACAATTTTGGTTTAAATAATTACGTGAGAATTTATTTTTCTGCTCAATTTTACAATGCCCAAGTTTCAGTAAATGAACATACATTTAATTTGAGTTGCTGAGGGGTCGTCCATAAGCATTGTCATGGAAATGTCAACAATTTCATAAAACAATAAGAACCCCAACGTCACCAGCTTGAGCTTAGTCATTCCTTAAATAGCAATCTTTAACATGCGGTGCCATCAGTATCCAAAACGTAATTGCCCCTTGATTTACGTCATTTTTGGACGACCCCTGACAAAGTAAATTAATTGTGGATATATTTGAGGATAAAATATGTAGATTCATGTGAATAAAAGTAATTTTATTTACTTTTTCAATTACACTGAAAGGCAGAGGTGGAAATTGTTTATCTGAATGCGATTGCGATAAAAAGGGAACATCTGCCGACTGACGCCACGTCATTGTGTTGTGATGTAAGCTTGTAACCATATAATTATGGCTAGGGATCTATTTTGCATAGAGATAAGAGCCCGTGACATTGGCAGTGTAGGTAGTCTATGGAATGACCAGCGGCCCAGGTTCAATTTATTTATTGCAATATTCACTGTGAAGAATCAAAACCTACCCCAATGTTTAGCTAAAAACAAAATGCAACATCTACAAACCAATTAATTTAACATAGTCCCTACTGCATGTAAATAGACTAGTTTGCAATTTTCAAAAACTTGTATTCCTACCTATCTTCTACCTACATAATTTAGGAAGCTTTTGCCATTCTCAACGGAATTGGACATGCAATATGTCATTTTGAAGCTCGATTTAAATTAAAAATACTGGATTCAACAAAAGTTGAAAACTATTTTATTAATTAATTTTTTTAACTATAATTAACTTTAAATTTGGAATTTAAAATTGAAATTCAAGCGTCTGTGCGCACATTTGATATATATATGATTCTACTCAATTTTGAAGGTTAAGGTTTCCAATTTTCAAAAACTGAAAACCGCCTAAAGGCATTTTTGCCTGATCCATTTTTTATTAAGATTTTAAAAACGCTTGCATGAAAATCGACACACGTAACCCTTTCACAGCTGCCGCCCTCTAATTTACATGCTGTAAATTGACAAATAATATTTGGCGGCAAATTCAAACTGCCTATGTTTGCTGTTAGGGCTGCCATTAAACAAGGGCTTTAGCCCTTGTGTATTTACTATATATTTTACGCAATCATACATTTCAATTAGTTTTCATGGACTCCGCTCATTTGATTTGCAGCTTTAATTTGGAAATGGCTCATTTTGATTCTTCACATGATAAGTAACCTTTAATTGAATCTGGAAAAAAACTCATTCTTGACAGTAATGCCATATTACACGAAACTTATTTGTCTAGTTTCATCTGAACGGTATTTTATTATAATCTGTACAGGGGCTGTGCGCAAATAACGTCCGCAAATGGGTGCCAGACAATCTAATAGTTAAGAGGTCATGCACACATGAAGCTTGCACAACCCTGTAAAAAATGTTGGTGGGTATTTTAACCGAAATGATACCAAATTGGAGTTAGGTTAGTAAGCCCGTCACTTAAGTGCAGCTTAGTCGTTCACACTTCTCACACGCAGCGATATTTTATAAGGGGTCGTCCAAAAATGACGCCAACGAAATTCCATCACAATAATTGTAGAAAAGGCTATTTTAAGAAGAAAGAAGAGGTATCAGTAATATCCCAGTAACGCTAAAGACCGTGCTCCTGACGTCATTTATGGAAGGCCCCAAATCTACAGAGTTAATTTATTAATTTCAGTTTTTTGCAGATACATAAGACGCAGATAGTAATACACAATAAGCACGTGCGCAGACCATTTCGTTGTATTTCTGAAATCATTATTTACATAACTTCTATTTTTTACAAAAGTGCGTAGTTTAATTATTGCGTAGCAGCTGTTACATATACTTATTACTTATTTGACACAGAAAAATGGCTGCAACATCCTCAACGTCATCGCCAACGACCCCCGCGTTTGCACTTGGCCTCGACTTTGGGACAACATTCTGCTGCGTCGCCGTCCTTCGTCATCCCACAAAGAAACCGGAGGTGCTTTCGAGCAGCTGTTTGAGTTTTAATTCAAGCAGGCATTTTTTGTAAGAATAGAGTAGTGTGAAATAAATGGAATCAGGGGGTAAAATCAAACAGAAGTAAAAGGTCAAAGTTACGTTGAATGAAATAATTATTTAATTTCGAACCAAATTGTTTTGCAGACGCAGTTCAGGTCACATTCTTTGGATTATCTGCAACTGTACTCAGCAGCGTCGCTTCTAAAAACGGTAAAATGATAAAAAGTATGCAAAAAAAATATTGCATTCATTTAACAATCTGAACAATTTACAGATGCGGTGGGGAAACATAATCAATGGATTTCCCGCAAGATTCGAACATGCCTAATTTGTGGGTCTTATTAATTTAAAATTGTTGATGGATTTTAAAAACGCTTATGACACTAAATTTAGGAACGAAACAACTCAAATTTCTAATTCGCTAAAATTGAAATTCAACAAACAAAAATAACTAATTCAGTTCAGTTTGACTAAAGTTCAACTTGATATAAATAAACAATGTCCAGTTTAATGAGTTTAATCAATTTTGAAATTGAAGAAAATGTAAATTAAAATATTAAACTTTGCTTATGTCACTCACTCAATGTGCTACCTAATTACAATAGGAAAAGCATTTAAACTAAAATGCAACTGCTGAGATTCCATGAATAAAGAGATCCATTTAAAATGTTGAAAATAAAATTGGAAAAAAAATATTAATTCAAAATATTAATTTTTCGCGGCTTTTATCTGCTTGATTTTAGTTTGCAAAGTAAATAAGTTTAAACATAAGTCAACTGCTTCGTCATAAGTATTTTACAAACTAACGGCAAGTCGTTTTTGCACGTGGCGGGTGAAGTTTCATTGCCAGTGTGTGTCTGACAGGTGCACAATCCAGACCAAGACTTTCGTCACTTTCAAGACCATTTGAGAGTCTTAAAAAGTCTTAAAATTTTAAGGCCATCTTTAAGTTCAATTATTCCAATATTTAAAGTGCAAAACGTTCTAAACACAACATTTCTAAAGCGCAGAAAGCTCTAACTACATGTAGTATTCAAGAGCACGTTATTAAAACATTTTAAACTTTTCAAAACCATTAATTTAGAACATTATGTACTTTCTAAATTCACATAAAACAATTTGCATTTTTAAACCTTGCGAATAGATTATTTTGCACTTTTTAAAATTATGTAGTTAGAACAATTTGTGTTTAAAATCATATTTATAGTTAGAAGTGTTTGCGACTAAAATCATGCATTTAGAATATTTTACACTTTTTAAAATCATAAAGTTAGAGCAATTTTCGTTTTAAAATCAGGTAGTTAGAACCATTTGCAGTTTTTAAATATAATTATATTGTTAGAACATTCTTCGTTTTAGAGTATGCAATTAAAGCAGTTTGTACTTTGCATAACCATGAAATTATAAAATGGTCAGCTAAACCGCTTATTTAAACTAAAAGTGGAAGATAGCGAATTAGCTTTGAGCGAAAACTGGAAGTTGACAGATTTGATTGATATCGCCCAGGATATACTGCAATGTTGTGTGTGAAAAATCAAAATGACCCCCATCTATGTTTAGTGAGAATTAAATACATGAGTTATAATGGGCTTGTTTGTCTATATTCACTTCTTCTGCTGGGATGCATGACCAAAGCCGAAATTCATAACATTATCAAGTTCACTAACATAATAATTATAATGTCAACTTTCTACTTCATGAAGTGTGATATATTCATGTAGTGGATTTAATGTATAATTATTCTTAAATCAAAAATATCCCAAACACGTAAAAATTACAAGGAGCTGAGGCAGCAGTCCAATAAGGCATTTTAACTCTACAACTTCCTAATAAATATATTTTCTTAATAAATAATGTGAAATATAAAAATTAGGATTACGAGCTATGAACGTTATACATTTTCCTTATTCGACAAGAGGGAAGAATCAACCGAGTTGGCATCCTGTTTTCCGTTTCAAATCCTGTTTATTCAGTACACAGCTGACGAGTCATATGATTTCTAGGAATAACTTTTTTGCTCTTTACGTGTCCAATTTGTGTTGGTAGAAGTGTTAAGGCTCTCACTAATTAATAACAATTCCACATTCCACTAAAATCTTGCCAACGAACATTGACAGTGCCTGCCAAGTATTAAATTTGACTTTTTACGTTAATTATATTTAGCTTTAATTTCTTTATTACTTTAGAATTTGCCCGTTTTCCTGTTCACATCGATACAAGTTTTAACCGCAAGTATATATGATATCTTTGTGTAGCTGCTTCATACTAGATTCCAGGAATTGTTTTCCATTTGAAATAAACAAGCTGCAGGAAAAGAAAGCGTTTTTGTGTTATTACTTGTATGAACTAAAATAATGCAGTAATTTAGCTGTAGTCTGATTTTAATCTTTTTTCTTGTATGGCAAACACAATTTAACCGAGTAAATACTAATAATTTAAGGCAGGCTAAATATTCCTGGGAGAAACTTGTAGTTTAAATAACTCAAATGATTTTTTAGTTAGAATTTCTGAATTAAATTCAGCACAAAGTTTTTCAGTCTAGCACAGCACAGGAAAATGGAAGCCTCAAGATGTGCTCCACGCTCTTTTGGAAAGAAGATGATATCGTACTTGGCTGATAATGAGGATGCCAAGGACGTCACGTTTGTAGTAGGCTCCACTGGGAAAGAAATACTTGCACTAAAAGTGGCACTACAGGCTGCATGCCCAGCTCTGGACAAACTGTTTAAACACAATTGGTACAAATATTGGGAGAAGGGTAACTTACGTGTTCCACTGCCGGATGTGGAGCCTGAAGCTTTTCAAATTTTTTTAGAGGTAACTTTATTTTTTTGGTATTCCCGTCAAGTGATAGAATACGCGTATTTTAATTTTATTCCTTTTTAAATACGCAACCAGTACGTAAATATAAGTGGCATTAAACTGTAGTAATCATTTTGTTTTTGAGGCTGCAATGTAATTTAAGTACACGTAGTCAAATTCATGCCATAAAGTGAGATTAGTTTTTTAAATTATGCTCTTAACCATAGAAAACCGTGTTTTACATTAAACTTGATGCAATAATTACTTAAAGTAGGCTTACATTTTAAAATCACATTTGTTATTAAATGGTTTTGATTTTACGCCACAAATTGATAAAGATCCTCCTCTGGGATGACTTAAAAGCTAAAGAAATTCAACGATTCAGCTTGTCACTGGAAACGATTTTGCATTTATTTGAAATTTCTAAGAAACTCCAAATGTCTGAAATGCAACAATTATTTAGTGCGCACATGAAAATCCAAGGTAAGGTTATTCGATTCATTAGTAATAATTTTTAATTTGATAAATTCCTTTAAACCGTAACACCAAGTTTGAGTAATTTTGTAAACTATGTAAGAGCTTGTTTTTAATGCATTGTTAAATGTGTTTCTCAAATACAGGACATGATGACAATTTTAACACGCCCGGCGCCAGCCAACTTAATTCATTTGATTTGAAACTGAGAAACGAAAACACTAAACCACAATCAAGCAATAGGTGTGCGTCAGAGCAATACAACAGCACAACAGGTGTTCACACTGCCGGGAATATGTCAATAGCTGGAAACTGCATCACTTACATTGGGACGTCTGCGCATGTCCCCATATTCGTTCCACCTGTGACGCATTTCTATGAAATTGACCCACCAACCCCAAGTTTCACGGGGCGCAAGGAAATTCTAGCCAAAATTAATAGTAGAATGCAAGTGTGCTCTAGAAAAGTTAAGTGGGACGAGAGAACGGTTGTGCTTTGTGGTTTAGGTGGAATTGGAAAAACGGAAATAGCGCGCATGTACGCAAGGGAATTTAGTTCGGAAGCATTCATTAAAAATGTTGCTTGGATTGATGCAGAAAATCATGACTGTTTAAAACGCAGTTTTGATTCTCTTGCTGCGGTATTAAATGTGTCAACAAATGAATCAGTGAACCTTAATGCAACTGTGGATCGTGTTTATAAACACTTTTCGCAACACATTGGAAATGGTTTGATTATTTTTGACAACGCACCTCAATTCAATGACGGTGAGTTCCAAATTTTAAATTACCTCCCAACATCAGAATCTCTTCAACGTCGACCATTGATTTTAATTACATCACGCGACCAAGTTTATGAAATTCCACCAGAGAATAAAATTGTAGTGCACGAACTCACAAATGACGAATCCATTGCGCTTTTCACAAAAAAGCTGAAACTTGGACTTGACCAACAAAATTCTAACAACCGAAATGCAATTTTAAAGCTCGCAGAGTCTTTTCAAGGGTTTCCTTTGGGGCTTTCCTTAGCTGCATCAAACATTGACTACTTGGACGAATCAGACCTTGAAAACGAAATTGAAGAATATCTGGAGCGAATGGAGATGCCCCAAGGAGGATGGGGAGAAGACACGCAGTCCGGAGCAGCAACGAAATACAACCTTGTCATGAAAAATGTATGGGAAATCACAATGAAAAGAATTGCAGCCGAAAAGTGCGACGGAGTTGATGCAATTACGCTGCTTAATTTAATGGCATTTTTACCTGCGGAAAACATGACAGTAGAATCAATGTCTGACCTATTTAATTATACGTGTGATAAAGTAATAACCAGTAGGCCATTTGCTATACTAAAAAAGAAGTCGATGATATCCATTAACACTTCAGCTAAATCTACAGCAACTGAAGTAAACACAAAGGCTAAGCGAATCAGAAAAAATATCAGTATTCATAAACTCGTACAGCAATGCACACGAGACAACTTAAACGAGGACGATGCTTGTTTCTTTCTCACGAAAATATGTAACTATGTGAGTAACAGGAAGTTAAGCAACCACGCAAGTCACACCACAAGTGCTTTATTAGGCGCTCACAATCACCTCAAAATCAGAAACTGGCCACAAAATTCCATATGCTACTCAGTGATATTTTGTTCGCTGATATTATTTCATGAACACCGAAACTGCAGTATACTATTTGAACTAGTTAGAGACGTCTACGCACACCTCAAAATCAAAAGTAAGGAACTTAGAGATATGCAAACGGAAGACAAGGCAATCAATTTATTTTGTTTGTGTCTCATCTGGATCAACAAGCACAATGATGTCTACTCAGGGTATGACACATTGCTACATAATCATACGCTGAGAAAAGAAAATTTTGAAAACGCAGTGTCATCATTTGAACGGTATGACATTAAGTCAGTTAACTCAAAAACAGAAAACATGGAGTTGCCTGTGCTGCAAAAATATGTATTTAACAATTGCTACCATACGCTTTACACACTAAAGTCTGAAGAAAAGGTAATTAAACACTTTTTGCTATTGTGTTCGTGTTATAATAACAACATGCGAGGTTCACTTAAATTTAAAATTAATTAATGTAAATGATCACCAACAATGTAACTAAATAGGTTAATTGTTTAATAATGCGGTGCTTGTAATTTTATGCAGATACAACGAATTAAAAATGCGACTAGCAAAGCAGTGCTTAAATATAGATCAATTATGGAATCCGTTATGAACGACAACAATTTCAAGTCCGACGATATTTTGGAGCAGACTTCCAAAATAGCTGAAGAAGATGCTATTGATAAGTTTAATTTATTATGCAAACCAACAAAGAACAATGAATTAACTGAAGCTAGGGCAGAATTGACCCAGAAATTTCAAATCATTTTGCAAGAATTTCAAAACATCAACAAGAACAGAAAAGAAACGGCAAAACAACTTCTTCGAACGGAAGCTAAACACTTCTGCCAGTCGTACGCAGACACAGTAATCGCACGGACAGAATATCCGATTATTTCGGAAGATGAGTTGCAAAGACTTCACGCAGAAATAACAATTAAGCTCACAGAAGAATTCACACAAACATTTCTAGATTCTCCACTGTTTAAATATGCGCTTAAGCATCTTACTCAACAGCTAGACACAGAGCGTCTATCTGTTTACCAAGCAATGAAGTCGGAGTACAGAAAAGTGCTTGATTATGCAAATGCAATTTCTGCCCAAGCGCTGGATTGCTACAAACACAAAATGGAAGAAACCATATGTTGTAACTTTAGCGAATTGGGCATCTTGCACAATAATGCAAAAAAAGCTGCGATTGAAATTTTGAAAACATCAAATGTGATTCCTCGTAAAATAATTTTCGAGCGTTTGACGTTTTTAGACTCTGAAATTGACAGAATTTACATTCAGGTGATATGTTCTCTGGATAAACAAACGTCAAGGGAGCGTATGAATTCCACGTAAGTAACTTTATTTTTTTAATTAAAATTATGTTTATTAGTTGACGATCTAACGAAGGAATAGTCAGAAGTAATAACGTTTTAAATTATTTTTTACAAAGAATTTTTGAAAATGTGTCGTCCTCAACATGTCTTTCTTCTTTGGCCATTGGAATTGACTTTGGAACAAGTTTTTGTCGCGTCGCTGTCCTGCGACATCCTTACGAATATCCGGAGATTCTTGAAAGGGACTACGTACTGTCAACGCCGAGCTATGTGTCCTATGTTCATGTTATTAACCAGGAAAATAGTCAGAACACAGATTTTCACAATTTTACAGGAGAAGTAGCAAAGCAACTTGCATCTGTGAATCCAGAAAATACAGTTTACGACATCAAACGTCTTATCGGCAGAGGGTTTAATGAGCAGATGGCTCAAACGTAAGTCAGTCGAATTAGTTAATTTACATACTGTGCACTTATATCCTTGCTTTCACAAAATACGTTTAATTAAACAAGCTAAAAATAAGCTCATAGCCGATTTTAATTGTTTGTTATCCAGGGCTGTTGTATAAAAAGTGTTTTTATATTTTTTTTTAATTCAAAAAATTCAATTTTAAAAAGATTCGCGTAAAGTAAAAGCAAGATTTCATATATTTTTTGAACAAAATTATTTTAATATGGTTTTCTGCAAGTTAATTACTTGTATTAGAGTCGTACAGAACTGTACGAGTTTTTAATTGACAACTGACAAGATTATAGAATTTTGAAAAAAACCTAACAAGATATTTGAGATTTTTAATACTTCAAAAATAGCTATCACATTCTAATATGTTTTATGGTTTTTGTTTTAACAGTTTAACCTGTTTTTCATGAAATTTAACAGTAGGCAAAATACTCCACTATAATCTTACAAAGTTTAGTACATTCTACGCATCTAATTATCGTTTCAAAATTAGTTATACATTTGAAAAACAACTTCACATGAAACGGCACGATAAGCATTTGCAGAGCTCGAATAGATTTAACTCAAACAATTATTCAAAATGTGAAGGAACATGCTTAACATAAACTTGCCTTTAAGCAACAAATACACCATTTAATATAACGTTTTCTAAAACCACAAGACTTCATATTTTATCAAAATCAAATAAAATCTATTTGAGTTTGAATTGTTTGAGTTAGATACAAGGAGCTGTGGCCATTTCAGTTGGTGAACATGGCTGGCCACGTGGGAGTAAGGATCGTTGGCGAAGAGAAACTTCCGCAGGTGATTGCGTCTGAGCTGCTGCGTCACCTGAAGAAAACGAGCAAAGATTTTGTGCGCAGTCCAATCCACTGCGCAGTCGTCACCATACCCGTCTACTACACCGAAATTCAAAAAGGCTTAACTGAGTGGGCGTGTCGAGCTGCGGGATTCAAAAACATTCTTTTCATCGCTGAGCCAGTAGCGGCCGCCGTTGCGTACGGCATCAAGTCTTCATTTCAAAGTCACGAGGGCAAAACGTGTCTTATCTACGATCTCGGCGGAGGCACCTTCGACGTGACTGTCTTCCGATTGGTCGCCAAGAACCGCGTTGAGGTCAAAGCAACTGGGGGCGACGATCGACTTGGAGGTGAAGATTTTAATGATTTAATGACTGAGTTTTGCATCGAAGAATTCAAAAGAATTCACGGGGTGAGTTTGGCGGCAGAAAAAGCGTCGGAAGACGCAGAAGCTCGAAAAAAGACCACCAAGACGCTGCGCCGCATTCGCAATGAATGCGAGCGCCAAAAATGTTATTTATCATCAGCGACAAAGACGTCAGTCGTAGTTTTTTTAGACTTTATTTACCAAGACATCAATTTACACGTCACAGTGACACGCTTAAAGTTTGAAGAGTTGATTCAGTCGCTTTTAGACCAGAGCATTAAAATCCTAGACGAAACTCTGAAAAAATCTGGTTTTAAAAAGGAGGAAATATACGAAGTGATTCTGATTGGTGGCTCGAGTCGAATTCCGAAAGTGCAGCAGATGGTCCAGGAATATTTTGGAGGGAAACAGATTCGCACAACAGTTGATGCTGATGAAGCAGTCGCATGCGGCGCCGCAATACACGCATACAACGTCTTTAAGGAAAATGAGGCTCTATTTTCTGGCGTCACTTTGTTGGAGGAGGTAATTTAATTTTAGATTCTGATCAACAAAGCCGATTTACCTTTTTGTGGATGTGGTTATTCACATAAAACAGAGATTCGCACCATTTATGTGCATTTTTTAAGAGTCAGTTTTATTGCAAATTGCAAAGTTCGTTTGAGTTTAAATTATACAGGCAACTTGTTTAGAACAGAATCGTGTGAAATAATTGGAGTCAGGGGTAAAAAAAAACAGAAGTAAAAAGTGAAAATTACGTCAAATAAAATTATTATTTAATTTGGAACGAAATTGTGTTGCAGACGCAGTTGAGGTCGCAGTCTTTGGCATGTGCTTCTTCTCTTCAATGTTCTGCAGCAGCGTCGCTTTCAAAAACGGTAAGAGGATAAAAAATACGAAATACAAGACTCTGAATTGATTCAACAATCTGCCTAATTTACAGATTTCGTGGGGAACTAAAATAAATGGATTTCCTCCAAGAAGAAGTCCTGCAGCGGTTGCTGTTGGGAACGTAATTTACAGCTTCGGTGGATATAGTGATTCTGGTGATGCAAGTTATTCAGATGATGTTCTGGATGTGTTCGTGTTGAATGTCAACGACCGGGAAAAGAAGTGGAAAAAGTTGTCAGTTGAAAACAGTGAAGTGGATCCAACTCAAAGATGCGGTCACTCAGCGGTGGCATACAAAGAATTTGTTCTCATCTTCGGTGGTTTCGATACAAAGGAAGCCAAAAAGTCAAACTCGACGTATCGATTCAACACTTTGACGCGGAAGTGGGACAAACCGAAAGTCACTGGAAATGTTCCACTGTCTCGTTGGTTTCATTCTGCTGTTGTGGTTAGAAATGAAATGTACATCTACGGTGGAGCTGGAGAGATGAATGATTTACATTCTTTGCATTTGGAATATTTTCGTTGGTCAACAATTGAAACACAAGTCAGAAACTTTTCTTTCACATTTATTCCCAATGCATAATATTTTTACAAAGAAATATTCCGACTTTGCTCTAAAACTATTTTCAGGGAATTCCTCCATCTCTTCGTTCTGGTCACTCAGCGACAGTCCACGACGACAGATTCATCCTCATTTTTGGTGGATACGATTACAAGAAGAAGAAAGTGGAGAACACAATTGCGTCGTTTGACCTTCAAAGCAAAACGTGGACTGCAGTGAAAACGCGTGGAACTCCGCCACCGGGTCGAAGGGATCATTGTGCCTGTAAAACTAAATTAAAATTAGATTGCACATTTGAAGCTTTGTCATTTTGGCGCCAATAATGGTTTGCTTGAATATGTGTATCCATTTCGATTAATTGATCGAATTTTAAATTTAATTTTCTTGTTTTTTTTTGTTTCTCTTTAGTTGTGCACAATGGAATGATGTACATCTTCGGAGGAAGAGATGGAAACAAGTCTTCGCTTGGTAGGATGACAAAATTATTCAACGGCTTATTTTGCTATGATCCAGGTTACGCATTTTCTATTTTGGTTTCAATTCTATTTTCACAGAAATCAGCGATGTTTGAGTTCTACGAATCAAATTGGCTTCAATTTTTGTTTGTCTTTTTAGCATATTATCAATTTGTGTGGAATTGAAATTTAAGTATTCAAATCGTGTAATTTGTGGGTCTAGTTTCTTTACAATTGTTGATTGATGTTGGAAACGTTTAAGAAACTGAAATTAGAAACGAAGAAACACCAATTTTTAAATCACTCAAATTAAAATTCCAAAAATAAAAATAACATAATAGGTACAATTCGGGTTAGGGTCAATTTTTCATGCGAATAAACGATGTTCAGTTAAGAAGTGAAATGTCAGTAGAAACATTTTGTCTTTTAATTTTTAATTTCAATTTGGTTTCTATTTTGTGCAGAAACTTTTGAGTGGAGGGAAGTGACTCCAAATGAAGAGGCTCCGTCTTCACGTTTTGCTGCAGGATGCGTTGCCCTGAATGACCAAGTTTTCATTTTTGGAGGATGGAATCTGCATGAAGAGTACTTAGGGGACACCCATGTCCTTCAAATGTAAATGCCACAAAGTTTAATGCGTTTACAATTATTGGTGTTAATATAAAAATTTATTTTGAATCATTTATTTTTATTACATTAAAAACTGTACATTAAAATTCTAAATTTTACTTGTGCGCCACTCAATGTGTTAACTAATCACCATAAGGAAAGCATTTAAAATATTAGGCAAAAACTGCTAAGATTTCATGAATTATGAGTTCCATTTAAAATTCTTAAAACAAAAATTAAAAACCAAACATCAATTCCAAATATTGTGTGAATTGTTTTATAAAAAAAGAAGCCTATTTCGCGCCAATTTTCAGTCTGCACAGTAAATGGGTTTCAAAATGAACCTCAAGATTATCTCTAAATTCTATTTTTTTGACATTTTAACTCATAATACGACACTTTGGACAAAATTAAAAATTGCATAAATTCATACAGCACCGCCAAATACAAAATACCAAGACCGATACATTGCTTAACATATTAAGTATCACAAAAAAAAAACAATAATAAAAAAAAAAAAATACACAGCACATCTACCTTGCATTTGTAAACGCTTAAATGTCTGAAATAAAACAGTTCAAAATTGTGACTTGTAGCGTGGTATCAGTTTATCAGTAAGTTTCAAAGTACATTCAGCAGCAAAGAATGCGAGAGAAAACGCTGCCCCAGTCCCGAACAGAATAAATATCATGTAAATGTCCGATTCTGAGAGGGACAACGCTTTTGGTTTCTTAGTTCCTTTGTCTGTAACCTTGGAAATATATTTGTAACGTGCTTCCTCAGAAAATCGGATGGTTTCCCATTTCTCCCAAAACCAATAAATTCCGGAGGACTGGAGAATTTTCAGCCGAGTTGGTACCCCGCTGTGATATTTCGGAAGTCCGAAATCAAATCCATAAAATGTTCGGCGACTCAAATATCCCTCCGTTTCGCTCTTCATGTTGTGAGAATATTGGACTGCAGGAAATTGTTTTATCAATTTCTTGAATCGCTTCCAATAAAAACTAAATTCGTTCGCTTCGAAAACAAAGGCAACGTCCGTTTTCCCGCTCTTTGTTAGATTCAGCGCAGTAGTCTCGAGCTGTGTTGAGCAAATGTACGTTGTCCTGATCGTCATTTGTACGAAACGAGGCCAATCAGCTTCTATCTCGTCAATTTGACGATAATGGGCTGATTCCTTCTCCTTGTAGAATGTGCATTCCGCAAACTTGTTGAAACACCTTAAATTAAGCAAGTAAAAATTTGGTCGTCCAGCAGCATTTACATCATTTGTTTCATTAGCCCATATCTTCATGACGTCATCGCATTTGCTTTGACTTATGAATGCGTAGAGTGAAAAGTTGTTGAGTTGGCGAATCGACGTCCAGTTAGTTGTCGGTTGTTGGGGAATAGTGAAATCGGATTTGAGAACGCCTCTGTATCCGTTCAACACGACGATTCCAACAAAGAGCCAAAGCAAAACAAGGCTTCTACAGATCCGTTTCAAGGAAACTTAAGTGACACCTCTCAGAACAAAATGGAGTCCAGGCTGCTCAATGAGGGCAGATGCGAATCTTAAAACGTTGTGAACAAAATGTTCGATCAACTGCCATGCATTTCTATGAGAAGTCGGTTTTTCACTATGATACGATGCCATCGCAACAAGCAATGACAACGTAACTGATGCCCCAAAAATGAAATACCAAACGGATTTGTGAAGCGGGTTTGTAAAGATTTCGAACGAAGTTTGACTTTGTTTAACGTTGTGCGGCGTAATGAACTTGAATGAACTCGTCATTCCAACAGGAAATAATAGTTCAGGTGTACGACCCGAGTATGCCCTACTAACGTAGTCGTGAATTCTTGGCCCATTTAAAAACAGGTAAGGCACTTTTGAGGAAACGAAGGTAGTATTTAAACCTGATCTAAGGAATTTTATCGTTGCATTTAAAAGCGGAGCTGGGCTGAATCTGTGAAAGGGATCATGTGCTTTGAGACTTTCCTTAAAATTAAAAACAGTGTCATGTTTGATTGAGCCAGTTATCCATGTAAAATTTCGCCCGTGTTCAATAAGCCGCGCGTAATCCGCAATTGCATGTTTGAAGCAATTATAAGCGGAATCATTAGAGCAATTAAAATTTCCTTGAGCAATGTCCAAGTTGTAATTTGTGTACATTTGATTTTCATTTTGCGGCTCAACTTGAGCGTTTGACAGAACGTATTTAACCTGCCGGTCCTTATCCTTGATTTTTGTGTACTGAAATCTTAGTGACATCACAATTCGGTATTTAGGTTCTCGAATCACCTCGGTAATGGCGATTCCCGATTGTTTGTTAATATCCGAATTCAAACATGGTTTATTCGTAAATATTGTAAACCACCTTTGAGAGACTTGTGTTTTGCAAAGGTATGCAATTACTTTTGCAAGAATTAAGTAGTCAGTTTCAGCTTGTAGATCATGACATGTGTCAAGAACAAGAATAAAAAAATAGCACCGAATGTTCCTTGTTTTAAAGATAAGCGAATAATTTTGAGGTTGTTTAAATTTTTGTAGTGATAGAATGTGACTTGTATGCAGCGTTGCGGGTGTGGAGTGCTGCGCACGATCTATGGCGTCGCCAAATGTGAAGAACTGAATGAAACAGTTACTAAGCTCGTGACTCTCAAGCATATCCTTTAATTCTAGAAACGTTTTCAGGTTATTTAGATCTAAACAGTGTGGACGTTGAAACAGAGAGGAGGCTAAAATGGAGTAGAGCCATAAATAACGAGTGAACATTTTGGCAACAAAAATGCTAAGTAACAATTTGCTAATCAATGTTTGATAAGAGTTTTAAACGCTTTTAGGATAAAAAATACTGAATTTTCTGAAAATGTTAAAATTTTCTGAAACGATATAGGAAACTTGATACACGTACAGTGAAATTAGAAGAGAATAAGAAAAAAATAATACACCTTGAATAAAAAATAGTGACGTCACTGCCTTTGTTCTTATTAGAAAATGTTTAAAAGCAACTTGTTCAAATTTCTAAAATGTTTCCATTCTATTCATCGAGTAGTATTCTATGCACTTAAATTAAAACTCTTTAAATAATACTTTAGTTAGTTTTCTTTTTCTGTACGTGTCAACGTACTTAAATCTGCTCAGAATTATTTGCACTGTAATAAAGTAATTGCTCAAAACCATTAGGCATAGTAACTGGCAGAGGCCTGAGGACAAGGAAGGCTTTTTGTATGCTCTTAAAAGTGACAATTATTTTTAATTTATGTGAGGTTCTTATCAACGTATTATAGTGCAGATTGTCCCTTGCAATACTTTGAATCCTAAATAATAAAATGATTTAATTTGAATTAGTTATTTCTGCTTTTTTGAAAATTATAATTTTATTTGGTTTTCTAAAAACTAGTAAAAAACTCATATTTTCAGAGACCCCTAGTTTTGTGAAAAAATAAATATTTTTGGATATTTAAAAACGCGGAAACATATTTTTGAAAAATGGTTTAGAGGTTACAAAAAATCATTTTTTTTGAAAATCTATTAAAAAATGTAAAAGCTGCTGGGCGGGAAGGTTTGAATAAATATTATATTTTACAATATTGCGGGCAACTGTGAACAAACGATGGAATTTGCGACCGAACTGTTTCAGGGTTGTAGTGTAGTGCAATTGGGTAGATTAATCAATTGTAGATACTTGTTTTTTAGAATCTGGAATGGTTTCCTTGTTAATTTAAATAAAGCAAATTGGCTGACTTTTTAAATATAAATAAAGCCGGAGAAATTATTACACTTTATGAACCCACCTACTCTCTGTATTTCAGGTCAGCTGTCACAGGGCGTGTCAAAAATGCCAAGCACGACCCACACTTGCTAAATGTGACATCATTTATGGACAACCCTTTAACAAAAACGTCTGATTCATAACATGCTTCATTGTCACATTTTTTTTTGCCTCCTTATAATAATATTTATATTTTGAGAAAACTCGAGATAGTCAATTTAGCTTTTAGCCAAAAATAGTAATGGTGAGTTTTGCAGTTTTGCTGATGAAGTAAAAATAATTAAATACGACAAATACTCACTATATACAATGTTCATGTTGACAGACTAAAGTCCACGATTCGGCCAGAGATATACAATAATCATTTATAGAAAGGTTTATAAAAAAATATTTTGTTAAAACATAATTAATTTCGACATTCATAATAACTAATAATATAACCTGACTGTGAATTTTATTAGTTAAAAAAGTTGTAAAATGACGATTTTAACAAATGTAAATAGTTTCATTTATTAGGCCAACATTTAAATTCAGTCTCTAGTAGTTTATTTTAGTTAAAGCATCTTTAACTTGTAAGAAATACTTAGAAGCCGTGTTTCAGCTAATTAAATTGGTCATTTCATCATGCATTGCTAGGTGCTCACGTTATATTGCGATTGTACTGTAATTATTACATTTAAGTTTTCATCGCTCTAACTCGTATTTCGTAGGATTCCCTAAACTGTTTTTTATACAATTCATATCGATGATTTTCGTTTAGAAACAAAGTCGTAACCAGACATTAGCAAAATATGAGTTCATCTGCAAATATTAAACAGGTAGGGCTAATTTTCTAATTTAAACGTAAGTTTAAATTATAAAAATGGACTTTTAAAATATTTATTTATTTCCAACTTAAATCCTCATCAGATTCGATTGACAAAAGCGATTGCCCTAGCTTACATAGATGTAAAGGATGTACAATAACTTGAATTGTGAAAAATGAAAACCACATTAAAAAAGATTTGAATAGGTAGACTAGGTATTTTGAATGTTTTTGCTATTGTTTTTTTTCATTGCATAAACCCAAATTAAATTTTAAATTACTCAAATGACGATTGCTTAGTACAAAAAATGTTTATTTTGACATTTTCTATTCCAGGATGCGTTCAAATATGTAGAATAAGTAATTTCGTGTAATAACTTAACAAGTACACTTATTGACAATGCTTTCATCTATTTTGCCTTTTAATTTTGAATTGTACTAGAAAAAAGCCAAATATAAATAATCATTTTAAAAAGATTACAACGGCATAAAAAACTTTTGGCCAAGCCAGCTGAAGGTCATTGTAACCTTTTTTTTTCCACATATACGGTGCTTCTCCAACTTTATTTTGAAAAAAAGGTTCCAAGGTTCCATCCAGTTTTACTGGTGTATTATAGAATTTGGTTAAACAAAATCAGGAAAATTTTACGAATTCTCTTTGTTCTTTCCGATAAAACTCAAGACATTGAAATTCGAGAAAATATTATCCTTACAGATTCAGTCGTAGGTTGCATCGCAAAAGGCTTTGAATTTGGTCAATTATTTGCATATCATCCACTGGAATGGGACAGGAACAGAAATCGTCCACAATTATCAATCTGCAGTAGAACACGAAGACTCTTCTAGTATTTAAATGTATTTATATGCATGTCCGATTACGTTTTCATGGTTTCTGAATTCTTCAGATTTCGATTTATGACAAACGGCACAAGCTTTGAAATACTGTTTTCAACTTTAATGTTGTGTTTCTGCGCAATTCTGCCCTGTAACCAAATTACAATTCTGTGGAAAGGAAATCAAATTCCTGGACTTGTCACTTCAGCTATGGACTTCTTTGAAGATTTTGAGTGTAAGTCGGGAGCAGCTGTGTAAAATATGTTGGCTACAATTTGTTTAATTATAGGTATATGGAAATATCCTAACAAAAAGCGTCAGACTAGGCGGACGTATGAAATTATTAAAAGTACACTGAACTTGTTTTCAATTTTTATGCCGAATACCCATACAAAGATTTTCTAAATCGCAAATTTTGGAAACAATCGAACACACCGTTTGCCCACCAAAAACGTTTATTTTTGAATGGTTTACATGGCCTAAAAGGCGATACATGTATTTTTCATTGTGATAACAGGATTGCAGTTAATCATTATACTAGCATATTGTGAATATTAGTATACTCAGAATTAACTAGGATTTCATCTCCACATGCGGAAAAAGGTGAAATTTCTTAAAATCTGTGGTGCGCGAATTAAAAAAAATGCACATTTTTGAAATAATTTGTTTCTTAGTTTTTTACAAATCCTGGCTAACCTGCAGCTCCTACAACTTCTGTCTTATTTTTAAAAAATTTTGAAGCCTTGAGATCTCCAGAACATTATTAAAAACTACGTTTTAAAGTCTTGGAAAACTGGAAATAATTTATTTTTGAATATAAATTTCATAAAAATTCCTATTATATTTAGGATTAAAAAAAATATTATGTTTTTAAATTCAAATTGCTTCGAATTTTCAAACATTCAGAAATAACTTGAAGAAACTGCAGTTCAGAGAATGTTTGTGAAACAATAAAAAAACAAATTGTTAAAGAAATGTAGATTTTTGAAAATTCGCGCGCGACAAATTTAAAACAATTTGACCTTTTTCCTCATATGGAAATAAAAGACTAGTTAATTCTGAGTATATTAACATTCGCATTATGCTAGTATGTTGAAAACTGCGCGATCCTCTTTTTACAATAAAAAATACATGCATCGCCTTTTAAGCCATGTTAACTATAATTATAAACATGAAACATTTTGGCGCGCAAACGGTGTATTCGATTATTTACAAGTTCAGTGCACATTTAATAATTTCTCAAATCCACCTAGTCTGCTGCTTTTTGTTAAGATAGTCCCAATGTGATAGTCTAATTTATGTGACTGACACTATTATTTGAATCTTTATTTTATAGGTCAATATATTTCCCGCCAATCAAAAACTCCAAAAACGATGAAATTTTGCAGTAAATTTTTATTGTGGATATTTTACGGATTCTGGGGAGTTTTGTTTTTGGATATGCTATACTTTATTTCAAACCCTCGATCACCAGACCTGCTTGCGTTTGTTATTCTTCAGCCATATGACGTTGATTCTTTAGTCAATGAGAGTGTTTTAATTAAGATGGACGCTACGAATATTGCAATAGTAACTGTCTCCACATTACTTGCGCTTTACTACTCACTCAATGTAATGTCAACGTACATCCCATTATTACTCTCGTTGATTCCGATTGTATTCATGGGCGAAGTTGTCGTAACTGAGCTCAAATATGTTTTTTTGTTGGAAACGAAACGGCTTTAAAACTGTATGCTAGCAGAAAAAAACATATCGCATGCTATTTAAATTTAGGTTAGCTTGTCAATTAAACAGCTTCATTTTTTTACTTTGCTCAAAAGCTCAAAAACCCACAAGATTTCGAATCAAATTCTGCGCAAGTATGATGCTAAAAGACGTATTTACCTGCAAGTCTATTTGATAGCTCAACACGGACAGGATATTTTTTGATTCTTTGGATCATATAACAAGGCATTGATTGGATCCACGTTCGTATTGTCAGCATTCATAATGATTAAGTTCACAGGCATTACAGATTGGTTTTCATCTATTCTTGCTTTCCAATGCAGTGTAGCACTTTTTGTGATTTTCTATCTCATTGCCACGTTTTACTCTCAAACCTGCAATCTCATTGCGGAGTGGATACCAGACACAATGTCTGGAACGAAAAGCGAAAGAAAGAAAAAAGCTTTGCAGCTCAAAGCAATTCGCCCTATAAAAATATATCTGTTCGGCAAAAGCTAGTACGTTGATAAGGAAATGGTCGCCACAATGAATATGGCCATGCTAGAGTCCCTGGTTGACACGCTAATGCTGTAATTATAATTTAAATGCGTCTCCAAATACGCGCAAATTGGCTTTTAAGTACGGGTGCGTGTACAAATATATATTATATATACCTTGTGGTAAATAAAGCACATTAATGTATAATTATATATTAATTAAACTTTTAAGCTTTTAAACTAATTTGTAAGTGAGTGACAAACAATTGACGGTAGTTGGTGGCAAATTTATGTTCTACATTGTAAAAATCTTGAAGTATAATTTTAGCAGTATGAAAGCGCGCTAGCTTTTAGAGACAAAGAGCTATTCGAATTGAATAATCTTTTTATTAAAAGTAAGATTACTAAACGAATGCGTCTAAAGCTTTGCGAAAAATAATTTAAATTATGGTGTTAGATGAAGTTACGAGGCGCAGGGGTGTGCCAATCAATCAACAGCAATCCATCCGGCAATTAAATGCTTACGAATAAAATTGGGTCGACAACTTATAAAAAATGTAACTGCTAAGAGCCTAGACGAAATCTAGCGAAGACATTGCAGAGCTGAGAAAGAAATTCTTGGCCATGTCTTAGGATCCTGTGTTAGGGGCAAATTCTTACGCACCAATCACTTTTATTTAAAAAAAATATATTTGTTAAATGTTTCAGGCCTATTTAAGAAAGTTTTGTATTGTGTACTGAGTTCTAAAATTATTGAAATTGTGAAACAGAGACTTAATAAAGTTTTTCTTTCTACCATTTAAAATGTAATCATTAATCAGACAAATATAATATACATAACTTTAGAGCTGAGATCGACAAAATTAATAATTATTTAATATTTTTCCGGTTGCCACAAATAACCTATCATTTTAGAGCTCATTTAAATGAGAAATTATTTTCTTTTTACCATACAATCAATCTTCGCAAGTTACAACACTACTCCCATGTCGTCATTGAACTCAAGGATAGTCCAAAAATGAATCCAACCAAAACCAAAGTATCACTCTTTGGATGCTGAGCATTAGCTCATTGAACATCTAATAAAATGATTTTGTCTGCCCTTTGTCTGTCTGTCTGTCGCAATTAGCAGCTGTATAGAGCAACTCGCAAAAGTTTTCTAAATTTGTATTTCTAGGCAGCTATATTTACTTTCCTTTAATGTCAGTTAGACCTTGATTTCACTAGAAAAGTTAACTATCGTTAGCCTTAAGAAACTCGCTTTCAGATTTAACAATGGTTAACTCTGAAAGCGTGTTTCTTAAGGCTAACAATGGTTAACTTTTCTAGTGAAATCAAGGTCTTAGGGGTAATACAAATAGCGCCATCAAAGTCAAGGGTGGGTAACTTCAAAAAACCAAGACACCTTACGTAACAGATAGCCATTTACACAATGCTTAAGGCGGTTAAAAGGTAGAAGATTGGAAATACAGTTTTGGTTTCGGATGGCGCCATTAATGACCGGCCCCTAACCTTTTGCTGTCATTCCAAGTGTCCTACGGTTTAATACATAGAAGTTTACAAAGAAATTTATATTGCTAGCATAGCTGCTTAGCTATGTGCGTCCTAAGGGTTGGTCTGTAGATGACGTCTTACAAGTTTTCACAATTTTCCTACTGCTTGACTCCAATAATGTCAAAACAATACCCCTATGTCAAAGAATACTGTTACCATACATTGTAATCAATGCCTAATTAGTGCCACCACCACTAACCATGATATCATTTAATGCAACTCCTGGGTGATTCACAAACGATGTCAAAAAAATTGATACCTATTCTTTATATACCAAATTTCTTGCTTTTACTTTAACTTGGGTGTGATCCATAACAGACGTGAACAAAATTTTTACCTGCTTATTACATCCCTACTTCTAAGCTACCACTTCAACTCAGGGGTAGTCTCTAATCGTAAGTCTCTAAATGATGTGAACAGAATTAGCACTCATTGAGTATATATTATCTACCCCTCTTCCATCACTTCAACTCTGGGGGGACGGAGGTCGATAACTGATATCCACGAAAATATCACATATTTACTATATCGTCAAGCGCATGCTATTACTCAACTCAGGGAAGGTTCATAAATTATGTCAATAAAATATTCATATTTATAACTTGAAATTTAAATAATTTCTTTGAACAAAAGTTTTTATTTTTAACCTATTTTAAGAGTAGGTAACGTATTTAGTTGACAACTGATATAATAAAAAAAGATTTTAGAATATTTATCTTCAAACTTAAATCATTAATAGTTTCGATTGACAAAAGCGATTGCACTATCTTACATAGCTTTAAAGGATGTACAATAATTTGAATTACAATTATTGAAACAACATTACAACAAAATGTGAATATGTATGCCAATTATTTTTATTGACTGTTTTTCAATTGTATAACTCATTTGAAATTCTCAATTATGTAATAATTGACGATCACTCAGTACACCAAATGTTGTTTTTGTAATTTTTATTTTTCTATTTTAGGATGCTTTCAAAACATAGAATAAGCAATTTCCAGTAATAACTTAACAAGCACACTTATTGATACTTACACAAACTTTAGATTTTAAATTGTATTGTGCTTCAAATTGCTCCCTGACTGAATTCATATTGTGGACAGCGCAAAGTCCTTATTGGGGTACAGTGCAATTCATGTATATTGTACTTTTAGATGGATTACACGTTTTATGCCCTACATTTTTAATCTTTAGACTGGTTTTTACAGTAAAACTCAATTTCATGGGTTTAAAAATTTTCACCAAAACAATTTCAAGACTGGATTTAATCCGGTCTTTGACTATAATTAAATCGGTATTTTTATCCTGCATTGTAAAGTTCGGACGTTTTAATGCGATTGCACTGTATAAAATTTAAGTTTTCGTTGGATCTCACTCATATTTCTACCTAAATGATTTTATATACAATTCCGCAATAACGTCTTTATCATAAAATACCAAAATATAGGTGATTACTTCAAAATGAGTCAACTTGCATAAAAACCTTTTACCCAAACCAGCTGAAGCTCATTTTAACTCTTTTATTTTTGCATACTGTGCTCCGCTACTTAATTTAAAACGAAATGGCTCCAAGGTTCGAAGCAGATGTACGAGTGTACTCTAGAACTGCATCGAACAACATTATTAGATTTTTTCAAATTCTTTTTGTTCTTTCGAATAAACTTGAAAACACACAAATTCGAGATAATGTAATTCTAACAGATGCAGTTGTGAGCTGCATCGCAAAAGGCTTTGAATTTGGTCAGTTATTCGCATGTCATCCACTGGAATGGGACAGGAGCAGAAATCGTCCGAAATTATCAACCTGCAGTAAAACACGCAGACTCTTCTGGTATTTAAATGTGTTTATATGCATGTCGGATTACGCTTTTATGGTTTCCGAATTTATAAGATTTCGATTTATGACAAATGGAACAAGCTTTGAAATACTTTTTTCAACTTTAATGCTGTGTTTCTGCGCAATTCTGCCGTGCAACCAAATAACAATTCTGTGGAAAGGAAATCAAATTCCTAGACTTGTCACTTCAGCTATAGACTTTGTTGAAGATTTTGAGAGTAAGTTGAGAGTGGCTGTGTTAACCATGTCGGCAACAATTTTTCTATTTATTACAGTAGTAATTACTAATTGAATCTAAAATTATAGGTCAATATATTTCCCGCCAATCAAAAACCCCAAGGATTATAAAATTCTGCATTAAATTTTTACTGTGGATATTTTATGGATTCTGGGGAGTTTTGCTATTGGATATGCTGTACTTCATTTCAAACCCTGGATCGCCTGATCTGCTTGCGTCTGTTATTCTTCAGCCATATGACGTGGATCCGTTAGTCAATGGGATTGTTCCGATTGCGAGGCACGCTAATGATATTGCAGTTGTAACTTTGTCCACACTACTCGTGCTTTACTACGCACTCAATGTAATGTCAACGTACATTTTGTTATTATTCTCATTGATTCCGATTGTATTTATGGGTGACGTCGTCGTTACTGAGCTCAGGTATGTTCCCTTGTTGAAATTTAAACAGCTTTAAACTAGTATACAAGTACAAACAGCATGCTATTCAACTTTAGGTAATAAGCTTGTTAATAAGACGGCGTCATGTCTTTATCTTGCTTTATAGTTCAAAAACTCACAAGATTTCAAATGAAATTCTGCGCAAGTGGGATGCTAAGAGACGTATTTACCTTCAAGCCTATTTGATCGCGCAACACGGACAGGATATTTTTGGATTCTTTGGGTCGTATAACAAGACATTGATTGGATCCACGTTCGTATTCTCAGCATACATAATGATTAGGTTCACAGGCATCACAGCTTGGTTTTCAGCTTTTCTTGCTTTCCAATGCAGTGTGGCTCTGTTTGTGATTTTCTATCTGATTGCCACGTTTTACTCTCAAACCTGCGATCTCATTAAGGAGTGGATACCAGACACAATGTCTGGAACAAAAAGCGTAAGAAAATTTAAAGCTTTGCAGCTCAAAGCAATTCGTCCGATAAAAATATATTTGTTTGGCAAGAGCTACTATGTGGATAAGGAAATGGTGGTCACAATGAATATGGCCATGCTAGAGTCCCTAGTTGACATGATTATGCTTTAATTCTAATTCCAATGAGTCTTCAATTACGGAAACTGGTAGTATTTACAGCACCTTAATTAATTAAATGAGGCCCACATACCGTATTGTATTTTAAACATAGAATATGTTTTTTAACAAGTAAATATAATAATAGTAACTACATGTCAATCTCAATTTAATTCAATTCAACTAAATGTCTATTGATATAATAAATACTAATTTTACAATTACTACTTTTTTTGAATCAGTTCGTCATGGTGTTCCTGAGCATTAATTGAAGCATTGGGAACCAAACTGTGGTTTCGTTCCATAAATCACATTTAGGCTCAGTAGTTGTGAGCAATAAATGCATTTCAGAGAGTAAAAACGGTTTATTTCACAAAGCCACAATTTTTGGACAGGTTTAATATTAGGTTAGAATCGCTAGTTTAATAAAGAAAGGTTAAAATCGATAGTTTAATAAAGAAAGGTTAAACCTAGTCATTAAACGTGCCCCAGCAATTCAAAGATGTTTCCTCTGATAAGGTTAAACTTAGCTCGTTGTCAATACGCTCTTGTTCTTCACTTAGACGACATGCCCGAATGGCTGCACCAACTGCAACTGCACCTGTTTCATATGGATCTGCATCTCTAGAATTATTTGACCTAATAATATTATCTTTTCCAAAGTAGTCATTGAGCTTTTTCCGAAGTTTTGGGATTCAGCATGATCCACCTACGAGTATGATGTCATCTATGTCTTGCTTTTGAATTCCATCGATGTCTTGAATTGTTTGGTTCACTATCTCAATGCACTTTGATAACTTATCGTCAATAATTAGTTCAAAAGATTCTCGGCTGAGATAAACTTCAAGATCCCCAGACCTGTGAAAATTTTCTAAACCAATTACAACTCTTGTTGGATACTGTATCCGTGGTTTGTTGACTGGCGCTGGTGGGACTGCTGCGAACTGCGAAGGAAGGAAAGGGAGTTTGTAGTTTAGTATGTTGAGGAACTCCAAGGGAAGCAGTCGAGTATTACCGCACCAGCCCACCACCACCACAGCGTGTATTTCTGTGTGTCCGTTACTTTCAATAAATAATTCTCCAAACTAATCTTCATCTCTGCCTCTCCTCTCGTCTCAGCATCTCATTCAAGTGCACCTAACTTTAAGCTAATCATAGTTAGGTCGCATCCTACATTTTGGTCCTTCTCGAATCGAATTAACTTACAATCAGTGAATTAATTTCAACCACTGTGAGTGCCAATTTACTTGCTCAGCTCACAGCCTACCTCGCCGAACTTACACCAATTGTTGTTTGTTCGCCGTCACTCACCGTGGATTTACAACCCACTTCTCATCACTCATCAGTGATCACATCTCACAGTGGATTTACAACCCATCTGTGACCAACATTAAATCTTGCGATTTAACCTCTGATCCTGTCGTTCAGATTTTCATCTCACACAGTGGATTTACGCGCCACTTGTGTCCTTGATCAAGGCAACTCCTGTCTTTTCATCAAACAATTACACAGTGAACCCTAATCACTGTCATCACCGAGCTACCTTAATTGTAGTCTCAGTCACTCTACTGCAGTAGTCAATTCAACCACGCTCAACAGTGTTTTCATAGTAAATTTACAATCCACTGTGACTGTTAACTAAACATTCAACGTAACAGACTGTGAACCTGTGACTTAATCAAAAGTTGACAACTCAATAGTAAATCATCTCATCCATCGTCGCATTACTATGGATGATCTCATCAAACAACGTGGTCACATCAAGGCCAGCGTCACCCGCATCCAAACCTACTTAGATAAAATCCCCACTGCTGCACCTCCAGTCAAAGTCAGTGATCTAGAAGTGCGCATGGAATCTCTGGAGAATTCTTTCTCCGAAATCAAACTTCTTCAATCCAAGATTGACGATCTCTGTAATGACGACACACAACGCCAAGCTCAGGAGACCGAACGCACTCAGTTTGAAGAGCAGTATTACTGCCTTAAAGCCGCAATCCGTGATCAAATAAATCACATATCCACACCGGACAATACAAACCGAAACAGAAGATCCCCATCTCCACGATCTTAATCATCCCCCGCCATCAAGTTACCCAGCATTGACCTTCCAATCTTCAGTGGTGACTTGCAAGACTAGACTCTATACTGTGACATGTTTAAAAGTCTCATTCACAAAAACACATCTCTTAGTGGAGCTGAGAAACTCCACTATCTCAAACTCTCTCTCCGTGACGAGCCAGCACGTCTTCTCCAATCCATCCAAGTAAGCGATGCCAACTATGATGAAGCGTGGAAAATCCTCGTTGGCCGTTACCAGAACACAAGGCAGATTGTCCACGCTCATCTTCGCACTCTGCTCTCACAGCCCACACTTCATGGCAAATCGGCAACGTTGCTTCGAAAGCTGCTCGATACTACAGTGGAGTGTGTACGCTCACTTAATGTGCTCAAAGTTCCAACGGACAACTGGGACTCCGTTCTTGTGTTCATGGTTGCTGAACGCATGGACAACGACACCAGACGGGAATGGGAGCTATCCCTCACCGGGAACACGCTTCCTCCATTTACAACACTCACCGCCTTCCTTGAGCAGCGCTGCCGTGCCTTAGATGCTGCCTCCCTCTCTTCTTCTCTAAGCACTAAGCCAGATCAGGAATCAGAGGAAGAACAACAGCAAATCTCGTACAGTGGCGAGATTGTAGAGTGTGCACTTTGTACAGAAAGCCATCACATCGACTGCTGTCCACAATTTCTCCAACTCACCATTAGTGAGCGGTCACATCTCCTTGAGCAGCAGTCCCTCCCTTCCACTTTCTCGCCTCTTCAAATTAATTTTGGAAGAGACAACAAAAAGTCTACTCAAGTACTTCTGCCCACCGCCATCATCCAAATTGAAGACTCCAGTGGACATCTTCAGTCATGTCGGGCTCTTTTGGATTCGGGCTCTCAAGCAAGCCTTATCTCACATGCTTGTTGTCAGCGCCTTAACCTTAAGGGAAAGAAAACTAGCATCACCATCAATGGAGTTGGCTCCTCATCGGCTGGCACGTCACACAAGTGTGTTCAGCTCAAACTTTACTCCCAGTTTAACTCTTCCACTTTTACCGTCGACGCCTTTGTCTTTTCCAAGGTGGCAGCTCAACTTCCCACTGAAAAGACTCCCACCACTTGGGGTCATCTCTCGCATCTCTCTTTGGCGGATCCGTCATTCAACACTCCCGGTTCAGTTGACGTCATCCTGGGATCCGACATGTACGCTCAACTCATCCTAGACGGTAATATCAGCGGTCCTCCCGGAGCTCCATCCGCTATCAACACAGTATTTGGTTGGACCCTCTGTGGAAATGTCACCACCGAAAGTGTCAGTGCTCCAAACCCCTCCCTCCACTCTCACGTCGTGGTTCAATTCTCGGAGCAGTGCTCCTCCCAGGAAATCAGTTCCTCCAACCTGCTCCACTACTCCCTGTGGTGGACCGAACCACCGTGGCTTCGTCTCAAGGTTCCTCCACTTTCATTTACCATTCCTCCAAGGAAGGTCAAGTCTCTGGACCATCCTCAAGTGTTAACAATATTTTATCACATATTTAATTTTGTAAACATTCATTCATATACTACTCAGTAATTCATTATTCATTCATTCAATTTATGTATTTTATTTTATTGTTTGAAGTCTACACCTTCAAAGGTGGCCGGTATGTTGGATACTGTATCCGTGGTTTGTTGACTGGCGCTGGTGGGACTGCTGCGAACTGCGAAGGAAGGAAAGGGAGTTTGTAGTTTAGTATGTTGAGGAACTCCAAGGGAAGCAGTCGAGTATTACCGCACCAGCCCACCACCACCACAGCGTGTATTTCTGTGTGTCCGTTACTTTCAATAAATAATTCTCCAAACTAATCTTCATCTCTGCCTCTCCTCTCGTCTCAGCATCTCATTCAAGTGCACCTAACTTTAAGCTAATCATAGTTAGGTCGCATCCTACAACTCTTTTGGAAGAAGCTAAACTACATTTTTTGTGCTCGCACTCATTTCTTATTCTTTTAATTTTCTTAAATTTCTCGAATTTTTCCTTTTCCCAAAAATCTAAATCATAAGTTAAATCATACCCATATTTCATTTTGTGTTCTTGAATACAAAAGTCAACCATGGCACTTGTTATTTCCTCCCCACCGAGTTGTGGGTCCCCTCCGGTTCCTTTAATCTTAATATCTCCTTTTTCAATAGTTAGGACGGTTACGTCGAATGTTTCAACTCCTAAATCAAACACTAAAACGTTTCGTTTGGATTGTTCAATTTGATCTAAACCATATGAGATAACCGCAGCTGTCGGTTCGTTCAGAATTTCAAGAACGTTTAGCCCAGCAATTGCAGCAGCATCTTTTGTAGCTTGTCGCTGAGTGTGATTAAAAAATGTAGAAACAGTAATGGCTACATCAACTGCTCGTGTGCCTAACCAATCTTCGGCATCTTTTTTTAATTGTTTAAATATATTGCTACAAATTTGCTCGGGCGAATACGTTACACCCTTAACTATGATTTTAGGACTTTTATAGCCACCCACAACTTTAAATGGCGCAAGTCCAGTGTTATCCATTAGTATATTTTCAGGACACCTCATGCTGACTAGACGGCTTACATTAGAAACTGCTGTATCCGGAGCTTTATTTCTCAATCAAAACCAATCAGGAGCTTCAGCAACAAAAACTGGATGTCCATCTTCAATTACAACCATACTTGGTGTGCTGTATGCCCTATACCTATTTGGAACAGAGTTTTTTATTCCATTGTGATAAACAGCAACGCGACAGTACGTTAATCCAAGGTCAATGCCAAGAACTGGTCGAATGTAGGAATTTGTTAAGAGTTTCAATTTGTCCAAATAAGTTTGAAGCTGCCAATCAAAAGCAGACAGTAGTTCCCGCTGATGATCAAGTTCGAGGGCGTGTTCTTGACTAAATGTGGACATTAGAGAAGATACGACAACTTTGTGTTGGTTCTGAAGCAGAGTTGAATGTTTAGCTTCATTTTCGCGGAACAAGGATTGCCAAGAGAGGTCAGTGGGTTTTTTGGTTTGCTTTAAATCGTCCATAGTTTCTTTGAATTTATCAAAATAAACCGTTATTTCTTGGTGGTACAAAGCAATCGCTTTAGTCATAATTTTGTCCAGCTCCCGTCCCTAATATATAATCAGGAGCAAATTAGACCATGGGCTTATTACAATCAATCTGGTAAGAATAATTACCTGTAATATGTAAAATACTGCTACAATCATTTAAGAAGCAAATTGGAATCAAACTGAAAATTTCGTGCAGTACAAAATTTACTGACCCATTACGGTTTGCAAGGTACTTACTTTCTTAGGTGTTAGGCTTGATGAAGTCACTGACTGCAATTGAATTTTCTCTAGGTGTTCTGATAAGGGCCCGGCTTTAGTTTTGGCTGTGTTTGGAAAAACAATGCTATGCTGGGTTTTAGACTGAATATCGTCGCAACAACATTGCACCTCACTGTAAATTAAATAAATAATAATATTATAATAAATTATTTTTAATGACTGCTTTTTTCATTTTACTATGCGAACAAGTTAAAAATGAATTCGTTGCTCTACAGAAAAATAAAGCAAGTAAAATACATTTTAATTTATAAAATCTACATGTAGCTAGGTAAATACAATAATAATTTACGCAAAATTCAGTGATATGCCATCAAACAGTTTGGCTCTTTCCTTAACACTTGAACTTGAAGCATGAACTTGATTTGGACGAGGAGGTACATTTGGCTTTTTTTGGTGGTTTTTACTTTGAGAATTCTAGAAAAACAAAATTAAATACTTACTAACCATTTTATGAAAATTACTTAAAAAACAGCTGGCAAAGTTGAAGGATAGAGACTTTGTATGATAAACGATATTGACACTGTCAATAAGCCCATAGTTGTGTAGAAACTGGGATGAACTTACCACGTTTTGTACTAAAACACTTGGCACTGACAAATCAAAAGCTTCAGATGCTAATATTGCGGCTCCTGCAGCAACAGCTTCGTCCACGCGTACGGACTTCAACAAGGGATCCTTTTGGAAGAAATCTGTAATCATTTGTCTGAATACAGGTATCTTAGAAGAACCTCCAACCAGAACAACTTCCGCAATAGCTAAGTTATCTAAATTACATTGCTGTAGCACTTTTGTAATAATAGTTATGCATTTTGAAAAAATTTCCGCATTAATTGAGTAAAACAGTTCCTTAGTCATAGAAATAGACAGGGAATGTGCTCCAAGGATTTCGTCCATATAAATTAAAATTTTATTTCTCATTGATAAAACTTTTTTGTGGTCTTTACATTTAACAAGGAGTTGACGCAGGTATTTAGAAACTGTTTCAGAAGTTTGCAGATCTCGTGCAGTCAGCTGCTTCTTTAAATCAACTCCACGCTTCTCTTTAAACTGAGCTTGACAGTATTCAGCAATGTTCTGATCAATTAAATTTCCGCCTAAAATATTGTCGCCACCCACTTTTAAAATATAAACGCCATGTTTTTCAATTTTCAATACTGCCACGTCAAATGTACCACCCCCGAAATCGATGATAATGCAGTGTGTACTTTGCCTAGAACTGTTTTCTTCTCGTACGTTGTGGTGGGCAATAGAAGCCGCAGTGGGCTCGTGAACTACTTGAAGGAGGTTTAAATGGGCTAACTCACATGCATCTCTCATTAACATTTCTTGATAAGCACTAAACTCAACCGGCACAGCAATGACTGCGTTAACAACTGGAGACTCCAGGAATTCCTCAGCTAGTTTTACTAAATGCCTTAACAAGTAGGCAGCTATTTGAACTGGGGTAAAACTCTGCTTCGTATTTCTTTCAGGTGTGATAAGTATTTGATCATTTTCTGTAATGACATCGAACGGCCAATACTTTATGCATTGCTGAATCAAGTTGCTGGAAAATGGTTGACCTAGCATGCGTTTTACATCAAATATTGTGCCTTTGGGGTTGCTACTCGCTTGATGTTTAGCCGTTTCACCACATTCCACCTCAGTATCATTTTCGTTGTTTACTTTTATAGTTGTCGTTGTCATTTGGTATTATTTCGGGTTTATTGAGCTCTCTACAAACTGCAACACAACACAACGTTGTTCCAAAATCAATCCCAATGGCTTTTCCTGCTGTTTGTTTCTTGACATTGATAAGTTCAATACGCTGAAACATGTCGTTCAAAACTGTGTCGATCCGACGTGGTATTTCTTTTTTAAGTTGCATGGTTCCAGACACTCGCCTTGTGGCATCTGCTACTGCCACTTTGTGATAGCCGCGTAATTTGGCCGAGTCAAGGTGATGAATGACCGCAGTGTGCTTCTCCATTTCTTCCCTGTAGCATTGTTTGGCAATGCTAATAAGATTGTCCGCCACTTCGTCGTGTTGAAATTGCTAAATTTTAATATATATTTATTTATTATAAATTAATTTCGACTTGACCGTCATCAAACATGACCGGTTTCTGGCTTTCTGGCTTCTAATCTATAGCAATAATGTAATTATACTAGGAAGTGAAGTAAATGTTGGATTTATAATTAATTACTGCAAAGAACTTCGATCCGCCTTGTTGAATATTTACGTTTCCTATTATCGTTACGTCCCTTCCAGCGCGAATACCAGTATTAGATGTCGTTTGAATGGAAGTATTTTTTTCTTCAGTCATACTTTCGATCAGCGTTTAATAATTTGTGAAGATGTTGATTCTGTAGTAATTAAAATTTGTTTTTACAAATCAGACCAAGTGTAATTTATACGTAAATAGTGCTGTTATGCATATACGCTTTTAAAACGATGATAGGAATTCTGACCGTTACTAGATACCCTTATTCTACATACTATACTATATACTATATCGTCTGTAAATAGAACAAAAATGACTCACATTCAATTTAAGCTAGGATAAAAGTGAGCTATGTCAGGAAAACAAAATGAGAAGCATGCGTAAAAATGTTAATTAGGAGTTTTAAAAAAGTGTAAAATGTTTTATTTACATATTTTTGAAAAATGTAGAATGTTCTATTTACATTTTTTTGAAAAGTGTAAAATGTTCTATTTAAATGTTTTTGAAAAGTGTAGAAGGTTTTATTTACTTGTTTTTAAAAATGCAAAATTATATATTTAATAAATTGCTTTCCATAATTACATGTTTCAATATTTTTGTGGATAGTTGATATTGTTTATAGCTACAAATGGATATGAGTCATTTTGGTTCTTCACCGACGATATTCAATTCAACACTTAATTAAATTATTTAAAATTTTACTCTAACGATTTAGAGAAGCGTACAATTTGTCATTCTCACATAAGTTTTAGTAATGGAATCTGCGCTACTTTGAAAAAAAAATCAAACTCCAACTCTACAGATGCAAAGCAATAAACTTTTTGGTCACCCTTTATATTAAGGTATAGGTTAGGTGCACATTAAAATACAAAGGTAGGTAGGCAACTGTATTTGAAAGTAAAAAATAAAAAATAGACTTAACTTGAATTTGAAGCTATAATTATGTAATTGTACTATGTATCATTGTGCATGCATACCTCCCACACATGCATACACACAAGCGATACGGCATTTGATTATCATACCAATTCACTTTAGATAACAAAGTATTAGAGCAAATACACTCACACCACTTAAATTGCCCAAAGTTTCCAGCTTTATCTTATGCAAATTCCTACCGAAATACTTTTTCTTGCTAAACTTTATAGTTAATCATAGATTTAAAAACTAATTCTGGTGGTGTGTAATCTACATTTTTAGTTTTCACATTATTTGCTTTAATAAACTCTTACATAACTTTTGTGTAGAATTAATTACGCACAAGTTATTATTTATTTATGAGCTATTTGTTCATTTATGCTGGCAATGGCATACTTAATACTGGTGAAATAATTAACCTTGCGTTTTAATTTTGAATTACCTTAAAACTTCAAAGCTTCTTCTAAATCCAAACGGAGCCAACAAGTTCCGAATACTCAAATGCACCAAGGCAGTTCTTTGAGTTCCACTTCTTCTTTTTATATTCAATCACACACATGCAGTAGAACAATTCCTATATACTTCTGATCGTAAGCACAATCACCAGTGTAGTAAATGTCGATAAATAAAGCTCGAGTGGTTAGTGTGATTACTTGGAATTGGAAAAGTGTAAAAATGGTGTTATCAAATGGAGATATGGACCAGCAGATTTATCACAACTATCTTTTGTAGACAGAATAGATAAAATGTTTATTCACAATGATTGGAAATTTTGTTGCAATTCAGTCAATAAGCTGCTGAATTTTCTGTAGGCTATTACTAGTATTACTGTAAGGCTTTTACTACATTGTATATAATGTATTGGTTCTAATTCCTTAACCGAATTCCTTCCTCGCTATAATAAAGTTATGTGCTTTCAGTTAGTATATTGTGTTTCTAGAAAATTTTGCAATTCTAGTACCAACATAGCTATTAAAATGTGAATAATTTACAATTCATGTTTATGTTACACATTAGACTTCAACTTTTAAATAGAATTAAAATATATTTATTTAGTTTGATAATGCTACTAGTAGGATACTAGCCTAATTAGCAGCTTAAATTATACAACAAATAACCCAAAATTTGGTTTTATAGAAAAATCGGGAGCTTCGCACCAAATTTGACGACCATGGGCCCGAAGCAGATGCTGAGCTCAGCGATCATAAGCTTCAACAAAGGAGCAAGAAATAATAAGTAACGCTAAAATATGATCTATGAGGCAAAAGTATTTCATTGAAACGGTGGCAGTTATTCCTAAATTTAAAGTTTGCAGCATTTTTCTTATGAACTTTCCTTAAAATAAAAAATTAAACTAATTTATTAGTGCGAGTGCAATTGGTAGTGTGCTAACTTCGAACAGACCGACAGACAGAGACAAACCCATTTCAATGCATGCTGTAGCTCTGGGCTACGGTGTAAGTTGATTATTTCGTTGACTTTAATTATGGACCATCCCTGACCTAGACGTTAGCACTGAAAAAACAAAGAAAAGTCAAAAAACCCTTTAAATAAAAGATTTACAATATTTATGCAACTATAGGCTTTCCGCGCCAGGTATAAATTGACCATGGGAGGGGGAAGTACTAATGGTGTTGCAGGTGTTTGATCTCGCAACACTAATCCTGTTAAACGATTTTATTAATTAAAAAATAACACCAAAAATACCACCCATAACTGGATTCGAACCTCAACCCTTTAGGCCTACTAACCTGGCTTCTTAACCCCTAGACTGCCAAGCACATTAACTATGGATTACTAATTTAGCATACATAAACAGTGATATAAATGCTTCAACAGGTTTAGTGTTGATTTAACAAGTTTCGTGTTGGGTTTTGCAACAACAGTCTTGTTGCATGTGGTTAACAGTTTTCCCCACCCTCAAAAATTTAAAAATTTACTACTAAACCTGTCAAAGTTAACAGCTTAACCTGTTGCCACGGCCTAACTAGATTCGTGTCAAGATCTTTTTTAAGCGTGCAGTGTTGCATAATAAATTACATGCCTCTCCTTCAATAGGAAACTAGAGACGCAATCACATTCATTTTTTTCAATGTCAAACACCAGATTCTCGATCTTGTCAACCATTTTGAGGCTTGTAGAAAAGAAAGATAATTTGGGTGACATCATGTATGGGATATCCCCAGTGCTTTGCATGTCAGAGTACAATTAGCAAGGATAACATATCAATTTAACTATATAATGACTTCAAAAATCTGACTATAACTGTGGTTTCAAAACTAGAAAATACAGATAAAAACTAAACGTACTTACGTACTTACCTAAAAAGGAAGCAACTATTAGAGGCAAGTCAGGGGTTGTCCGTAATTAATGTGATCAAAATTTTCCGCGTGCCTTTTAGACCCAATATGATGTTAAATTTAACAGGTTTAGTAGTAAATTTTAAAATATTTGAGAGTGAGGAAATAGTTAGTCAAGTGTAACAGCGCTGTAGTTACAAAACTCAACAAGAAATCTGTTGAAATTTACAGTAAACCTGTTAAAAAATTTATGTCACTGTATATGTATGTCTCTCTTTTTTCTATTCCATCCCAGCCAATGCTGCTGGGGCATTCCCAGATAACAGATATTAAATTTTACACCAAATTGTAGATTATGCACTCAGCTTTCCATCTACCTATGTATGAATCATGTACTTGCGAATAATAAGTAAAGCGAAAATATTACAAACAAATCGTCGTTCGCGGGTCTCGAACCCGGGCGGATTACATGTGATGCGAACGCATAACAATTGGCCTGGTGTGGTGGGTGGGATGATACGGCGGTTGCCAGCTGTACGTTTGAATCTATGCATGCAGAATTATTCCGCTTTCGCTTTCGACTTTTAAGCAAGTCAATCCAACAACTGGCTATTCACTATTGGAAACTAAAATTCCAACTTCCAGTTTTTGATTCCAGTTTTTAATAGTTTTTTTAAAAATAATTAAAACAATGGACAACAGAGAAAATGCGGAGACGGATAGCCAGCAACGTAAATTTTTTTAGGTGACAGCGATTGTGTCAGTTCGGTGGTGTACATATTTGATTAAAGTGTGTTGTGTTGTTGTGTAGCAGTTCAGTCGGAGATCTTTGGCCATTTATTTTTCATTGTTTTACGGCGACTTCCTAATCAGTCTTACACGACAAGAGATTTTTGATTCTTTTTTTAATGTCAAATGTAAACCCTCCATATCTTACTATTATAGTGACTAGTCAGTTAGTTAAGTAGGGTGACAAGAAAACTGGAAAGGTTCACAAAGAAGATCTTCTCACAGTTTACATGACACGTCAGGCCCATGTGTCTTCTTTAACTCTAAACTAGCCAGACGCGTTTACGATCAGGCCATGGGTTAACTGGACATAACTTCTTGATAGAATGGTGTTAATTTTATTTAAGAAAATATCGTTTTCTATGCTAACCTGTGCTGATGCTGATACTGATAAGGATATTGTAATGCATAATTGTGAAACAGTGACTTATTGTTAGACTACTGAAATTTTTCTCTCCTAATTACTACATTACAATTTATACCATTAATAGCGATATGATGATAATAATTACGATACCATTTAAAATAGCTATACCAATTCTGATGTTTTTTGGCTTATTGTTATTATGCATGCAGATATGGACGATAAATAAAGTTAGACGAAGCAAGCAAAGCATAAAAAATTATCTGCATGTGATAATGGGATAGTCCATTAACCATTACTCCACTGACTAGTCACTATTACTATAATAGCAAGATATGGAGGGAGTACATTAAAAAAGAATCAAGTTTTCTCATTAGAATCAAAACTGAAAGAACACGAATTTGCTTTTTAGTAAAAATAGAAGGAAGCTGATTTGCTTCTAGGAAATATAATGAAAGAGACCGGATTTTATCCTTCATTTTATATGCATAGCCCCTTACAAAATTTTTGTATGTTTCTAGTTATGGCCCAATTCAGCACCCCCCTCCCTATTCTTTAGTACTATACCCCACCCACCCATTTATGGCACGTAATAGTGCACGCCCCCTAATCATTGTTAGGTATTTATGATAGTAAATAATAATAACATGTAGTTATGAAAAAGGCAAGTGCATGAATGTTAATGTTTTACCATACAATAGCTTTAAGTTCATATTAACCAACAAAAGTGGAAATCTTGCAACAGCGCTTTAGTAAATCCATACTTGATATACTCTGATATACCTATAACATACATATATGCAAATTTGGGAATTTATTAAATTTCTTTTGCTTATAACTTTCGGCGCCAAGATAAACATGTACATTTGAAAATTGCCTCAGATGTAACTTTTTATTGCGGTTTTGTTAAGCTATAGAAGTGTACATGTTTATCTTGGTGCCGGGAGCCAGGAGCCGATTTATTAGCACGGGGAAAATCCGAAATTCGGTTGTTTGTACAGATATGATTCTGAAAAAAATCATGAGTATGTCTTTAAGCAAACAAAAAAATTAAGCGTCAACCGAATTTTGATTTGGGCTCCAGGTTGTTTATAAAAAAATAAAGCCTGTTTAACTTCAACCGGGTATTACCGGGTAACAGGCTCACTAAATGCAATAAAAATTGTTTAACCTACTATTGAGAACTTGGTCTATGTAAAAAAAAATATTTCGTACATATCTGAGATACTTGCCTACCGAGCTGGGATGGTTTCAGAAAAAAAGAGACTATGCTAAACTAAAAGGCCCATGCCCATTACTAAATATGTTGTGTCAGTCCAGTGGTTAAGGCTGGAAGGGACCTATGACGATGGTTGCGGGTTCAAGTCTAACTTTTGGTGTTATTTTTTAACCAACAAAAATATTCAACAGTAGTATTAGTTGTTAGGTGATTCAATAGTGAATTCGATAGGCCTAACATTACAGAAATATTCTTAAAGCTCTTACTGAAATTCCTATTGACAGCATTTACAGTAGATGTCGGAGTAACAGTGAAATCAGTTACAAATTAACAGCAAAGTAGTAAATTCAACCATATTTTTCTAAGTATGTAGGGCTATTAAGTGCTGACTGTAAATAATTCCTGTTCAAACAGCAGTCGAATATTTGCTCTATATATTGTTAGCACTTCTTAGTGAATACGAATTAGAGTTTGTTTTCAAAACGTGGTAAGTCCACACATATCCACTGTACGTAACGCGCTTTGTTAACTAACAAACTCCTAAATTCTTGGATTGCAGTTGTGAGAAGTAGTTACAGAACTTCACCAGACGGGATGCCTGATAAAATGTCCTTTATAGTACGTGATGAATTGAGTGGTGTGTGATTAGTGGATTTAATTTAATTTTGTTAGTTTTTGATATGCGTTGGTCAGCGCTATTGAAAATTGAACATGTAATGTAACACGAATTTTTGCATGGCTAATTGTGACTTTGCGAACACTAAAATTCGTTGTAAATAAATCGCAATGGCTTTTCTTTCCACGGACATATTATGGGTCTGATTTTGTGAGTGGGATATTTCAAAAGTAGGTACGAATGTAAAGAACCGTACGCCGTACGCCGTACGCCGAACACCTAAACTGCGCGGCAGGAAGCCTCACCGCACCGCTTTCTCAACTAAGGGGTCGGACACAAATGGCGCAACCCATTATAGTGGGTGGGTGGGTTCCAAAAAAGCGGCGTCATTTGTGTCCGGCCCCTAAATTGGCTACTGCATGATGATGTGTGTGTGTGTTGACGAGGCAAAAAAGTGGTAGACGAGTTAGACGACCGAGCCATTTGATTTTCCTCACCAGTTAAAATAGGTATTTAACTGATTAAGTATTTTCTCAAGTCCATTTAATTTAATTGTCGCTAGACGTTCTGCTTTGGCGTGACTATCATATTACAGTTTGCTAATTCTATTAGTGACAGTTGGTTCTAAGCTAATTATATCTGAAAACTCGCTACTAGTTAGCAGAAACCCATTAAAATCTAATCTGAGCCCGACGGTGACTGGAAAACGGAAGACGAAACTGCTGACATCCTACATACAACATCATAGTATTCACTCTAATAGTAATTGGTAATTACAGCTTGTATATTGTATGCCTTTACTCATTTAAATTAACAAAAAACACAATGTTACCACTTATATCTAGCCAGTTGAGTTTGGGCCAACACGATTATATTTTTATAAACGGTTTCTTAAACACTAATTTAATGCGCTAAGCGATTAAATATATACTTATCGAGGTTGATCGAGGATTAAATTAGTCTTTTCAACCATGAGTCGCATAATTATGATCACTTCATCCACCTCGTATTCCATTGGTCACTGTCAACTGTTACCCAATGAAAGCTAAACTGATCGCGAATATAAAATTATACACCGAATAAAAATCATATTTTATATCGTGCAATTGCTGAAAAATTAAATAATTTCTAAATATTTGAAATTGATATGCTTAGGTTTTGAAAATGCAAAATCTAAGCTGAATTATTTTTGTTCAAACTTACGCAGTAATTAAAGTCAACATTTTCTGACGTTAATGATATTAAGTGTTAAGGGAAAGACGTGATTTTTCAACTTAACGCAATCTAAAACAATTCTTCATAAATTGACTTATTTCCTTGGTAGTAGCAGTAGTGCTACTGTCAGTTATTGTTAAAGTGAATGTTTCAAGTCACGATTATTGTATGTGAAACTCTTTGTACTAAAATAACTTTTCATAAGCGAATCCAAGGAAGAAATTGTTCATCGAAATCATTGAAATGAGAAAGGTCGTCGTCTAGTAAGTTCTTAAGCAGGCCAAATATTTGAAGACAGATCTGCTATTAATCCGATGAACCGATGCAACACATGCAAGTTTCATGTTGCAAAGTCCGAATATTGCAAACAAGAGATACAAACATTGCCAATGTTTGCATCGTTGACTTGATAATTTTTGTTTCGTGGTCAGTTCATGTTTCAACGATGCAAATGGACCAATTAGCTCCATGGTGCATGGGTTTTGCGAATATATAGTTGTTATTTCAGTGTATAAAGGTGATACGACTAAATTGAAACTCGATGAATATATTTAATCGCTTAAAATGCTTACTAATTTAGTCCTTTTCACAAGGATTAAGTATGATCGTGCCACGACTAAGTAAATAGTGTCAGTTCAGACTGCTAGCTTCATTTCAATTACTTATTACCTATTTATAAACTTCAATGGATTTGTTTGAATTCTTAAAGGAACAAAGCAGAGGACAGAGGAAAAGAAAATATTTTTTGCACTTGGAAGTGTACCTTCTCGTATTCGTCGCAAAAGAATTTGAAGTTAAATTGACTTTGAAAAAATAAAGCCTCTATCATGGGTGACAGAGAAAATAAATCAAAGAAGTTCAAATCTTCCACAGATAAACCAGAAACCGACCACAACTATGCGTTACTATCTACAAAGCAAGAGTTATGTGGACCTGGAGCTGGGACATCGGCCATGACTGGTTTCGGAAAAGCTGTAGCGGTCAATCCAAATTCAGCTCCGCGAAATCCAGAACAAATGGTTTTTTCAATTCCGCATGTAAGTCACTGCTTTGCTTAGTTATTCTATAATCATTAATTGCAAATTTAAAAGTAATCTGGTCAGAATGATGCAATATTGCTGAGTATGTATCTTATTATAAGCGGGAGGGGGGAGGGGAGGGACGCTTGTTTTTTGGTCAATGTTTTTTGGTCATAGTTAAAACGCAATGCAGTTTTCAAATTGTAGTAATAATGGAATATCGTCTTAGAAGAACATCAAAATGACCCATATCCATTTGTGGCTAAAAACAATATCCAAATATAATTATATATATTATATATATACAAATATATTGAAATATAATAATTATAATAATAATTTATTCATTGGGTCGATTTAACCGAAGTTCATACAACTAGACTCAACCAGTCACTGTGGGTGAGGAAATAGGAGGCTACCGCGTTAGATCGTCTCGGTCTTTGTACCCTTTCACCTATCCCCGTCCCCTCCTCCACAGTAAAGTAGTCCCATTCCCTAGGCCCCTACAGTAAGTAGTGGTCACTAAGGAGCACCGAAGGAGATTGGGTTTCAATCAACCATCCAGTGACGTTTACCGTACAACACCGAGCCGTAAACGATTAGCAGTGGCCGAGGATTGAAGCCGGGTCTGAGACTAAATTTCGTTACAGTCTGCAGTCCTAACCGCTCACCCAGGCACGCCTGCTTATATATTGAAATAACTATGTCTTGAAAGCATCGCAATGGAGTATTTTCACCTTTTCAACAACATGGAATTAAAACAGTTTGCACGTTTGTGAAAACATGGAATAAGAACATTTTACACTTTTCAAAAATCTGTAAATAGAACATTTTGCACCTTTCTAAAAACACGCTATTATAACATTCTGCACTTTTAAATTACATGTAAATAGAACATTTTACAATTTTCAAAACCTCCGAACTAACATTTAACGTCTGTTTCTCATTTTGTTTTGATGACATAGCTCATTTTGATTCTATCTTAAATTGGAAATGGGTCATTTTGGTTTTTCATAGACGATATTCATCCTAATGGGCTTACGTGGTTTTTGACAATTACTGCTTTATAATAATTCCAGGATTATATGATAAAAATATTAGTAATATGCTTGTCTATTTTTTTATGTTTCTCATTTCTCACTAGTCAGTAATAATCGAGACATTTTAAAAATAATTACGATCTTATACAGTGATTATTTGTAAACATTAATAAATTTATTGATGGAAGGCGACATGGCCTACGAAACTTTTCTGATTTCACATCGATAATAATGTTAATTATAAATTAAACGTTATAAGTATAGTAACTGCATTTTTACATTCACTTTGCAGCTACTGGAATCTATACTTTCGGCATGTGAAAGACCAGCACTTTTGAACTGTCGTCTTGTTTCTCGTCGCTGGGCCTACTTTGGTGCAAAAGAATTGCAGAAGGCTGTTACTATCAGATTTGAGAAATCGAATGAAGTGCCAACAAAATCCAAAAACAGGAAATATACTCCATACACGCTTGCAAGTCGGCAGCCACCTGGTAAACGTCCTATTAAAGATCTTATTGCTCTAATGAAAAAATCGTCAGAATTTCCATGCACCTCTTTTGACTTGGACTTCAGTTTTTGGACAAAAAATAGAACTTTAGTCAAGCCGTTCCTGAGGACTCACGGAACATCCATTAGAAAGCTACAAATTAGCGGAACTTTACATCTCGAAGATGTGAGAAGTATTATTTTGACTGAAGCGCCGAACATGGAGCAGTTGTTATTAATCGAGTCGTTCAGTTTTGACACTTGGGGCTATAGATCCGAGGAATCTCATCTCTACGATAAAAGTCTTCCCGGGCCAAGACCAGTTCTAAAAAACCTCAAGGTTTTCAAATGCAACAATGAAATCCCTAAAAAGTTTTTTCGACAGATTTTGCAATATTCTCCCAATTTAGTGGAAATTTTGATACCGACTAAATACGTTCATTTTCTTGTTAACCCAGTGAATCGCCTCCACCTTCTGAAGAAAATTATCATCAATATAAATAAACACACTATCAAATCTCTCGAAGTAGTTGCAAACCAACATCAAGACAAGCTCGCAGTTCAAGAATTGCAGTTTGCTTCTTACGATGATGAGGGTGGGGCAGACTTGCATCGTAGAGCGTTTGACGTCATGACCAAAATTTTAAAAGGCTGCTCATCTACTTGTCAAAAAGTAGGATGGATTTCGACTGATACGAATTTTAAAATCCCGAAAATGCCTAAAGTCAAACAATTTACTTGTCATTACAATCCAAGCCATGATCGCGTTCCAAGGAATATTTTCTCAGAAGGGGGGAGTCTTGGAGACACATTCCCGCAGTTAAAATCGTTTGAAATAATGTCACGTTATGACATAGGGAATCCCCCCAACAAAAATATCTTTGGAGTTGACGACCCTGTTCCTGTTTTAACTGTACAGAATGTCGCCCTATGCTCCGTACCCCATGAAAACTTACTTCTCAGACTTGGTGGAATGTTTCCAAATGCTGCGATCCGTACTGATGCTAAGCGGAGTTACGAAGATTATAGTAATGCTATGCACTATTAGTAGTATCATTATGAGTAGTACCAACTCGATGAACTAGCACTGCTTTATTTGTATTTTAGGTAAAGAAACTAAAATTTTTAATGGTAGTTTTCGTAAGGTATTCTTGCATATTGTATAAAATGTAACCCATATTACTAAATAGATAACAGATATTTTTATAAATTACAAACATTCTGAAATTGAAATTAAAAAGATGGTATTATATTGTACTATTAGTTACTTAATATTCCATTTTCTATAACATTTTCTAAAAAATAATAAATATTATTATTCAAATATTATAAATATTATAAAAACATATTTAATTTGACAGACAGATTTCTAGTTTGTATAGACTTTGAATTAAATAATCCTAAAATCCATGCGCTAACAATATTACTTGCTTTCTTCTGTTGAACTTTAATTCACATGTTGCACTTTCCTTTATTTATTCTGAAAATTCAAATCAATAAGTTTTTGGACTGATACCAAAAATTATAAGTGCGCCTTTGGCAATAGAAAAAAAAATTGTAAAAACTGAAAAAAACATTCTCTGATAGTACGTTCTAAAGTAGGAAAGCAAATTCATCATGTATGGAATTTTTTCATCGGCATCAGTTAAGGACGACCCTTTACACACCTATTTCAAGAACGAGCGTGTCATGTAAATATTCATTTTGGTCTGATCCTCCAAAAATAAAAATTCGGTCGTCCAGAGCAATGCAAACAGAATCGTGGCGAGGAGACGGAGGCTGCCTAATCAGATTGACTTCTTTCCACTCAAATGTTTCTATTTTTTTTAAAATGAAACAAACATTTTCCAAACTAATTTCGTATTAAGTGATCGCTCAGACCACTGTCATTTTAGTAGACCAGCACTTTTCAATGCGATTTAATTTGCTAATTATTGTTGCATATATTAAACTCACGTGGATTATAGGAAAAAAGGTTGTTTGCCTTAGAGTCTTTATGAGAAGGTCCCCCAAAAACAAAGATGAGTCCATTATGCTTAACTGATCAAGAATAGAAATACAATAATTATTAACGAATTCTTTAAACCCATCTCCAATAGAATATTCGATGCCGTATGAAATCAATATTCTTAGAGCGTGGTAATTAAATATTTTATATTTATTTTTACAAGCGGAATGACTCCGTGGAGTCACTGGAGTTTTTCCATTTGTTCCTGGACGCGACCATTGACTAGTTGTTAGATTGAAGCAGAAAAGATCGTCTAGGAACTCCCTCGTCTGGGGATCATATCCACCAAAAATAAAAATAAATCTGTCCCTGTAAACTGTTGCAGAATGACACCAACGGAGGGAAGGTGGAATTCCCTGCAAAACCGTACAAACAAGAAATTACGAACTCAATTAGCAGCTTGAATTATAAAACATAAAAACAGTTAATTTTCAACCTAAAATTTGGTTAAGACTTACGTATGCTTCTATCGTTGACCAACGAAACGTGTCGAGATTCAAAGAATGCAAATCGGTCGTCAACTGAATGTCATAGTTCATCCCCCCGAAGATTACCATCTTATTCCCAATCACAACCGCTGAGTGGGCTGCACGAGCCCCTACAACATCTCCAGTCACTTTCGGCATGTCCCATTTCAATGTTTCAGTGTTGAATCGACACAGTAGATTTGAAGTCAAGACCTGCTCGTTCTTGGAATCCAAACCCCCAAAGATGAAAACGAATTCTTTGTAAGCCACAGCGGAGTGACTGTCTCTCTGGCTTGGAACAAATTCATTCCTTTTGATTGGCAGCTTCTACCAAGCCATTTCGGAGTCGGGTTCATTGACCTTCAGAACCGAAATGTCAAGAGGGCCGTCTGCTGAATAAGAAGGGTGACCGTCTGCGTTCATCCCACCGAAGGAATAAATTACTTTCCCAACAGCAACCACTGCATGACTGGATCTCGGAGGGAATCCACCGATTTTATGCGACCACCAATAATTCTGCAATATTGCTAAATTGTTAATATTGAAACCAAAATTACTTCAAAGGCATTTCTTAATGCTTAGGGGTCGTCCATATATGATGTCACGGGTTCGGTCAATGTTTTATAAAAAATTACCTGCGTGTCCTTTAATGGGACAGTAAAGACGTCGTCACTTCCATGTTCGTCAATATCAAATTTCTCTACAGTCTCGTTTTCCTCATACACTTTAACGCTTCTTGTTAAAATATCCATGACTTTAAACTGCTGCAAATAAGCCGTAAAATATAGTGTAAAAAATTGAAAAATAAAGGTTTGTAATGGTACACTTTTATTTGCAAAGGCGGAAGCTATGGGATGAGTTCTGTTTAAGCTGATGTCTCGTACCACAGTAAAATAAAATTAGAAAGGAAGGAGATACAGCATGTTGCCCTTAAACATGTATGTAATTACCTGGACATTATGAATTACGGATAGGCATTACTATTTTATATAAGTACATCCTAAAATGACTTTGCTATATGAATGTAACAGAAGTTGGAAGTAGAGATCATGAGACAGTTAAGTATGTAGTAGGGGAGTGCGTATGTGTGATCGGGTTCATTTTTTTTCAACTTTGAAAATCTGTAACTTTTTTTGTACTTCCTCCAAATTCACTGTTTATGTACTCAAATACTAGCCAGTTCATTCTCTATGTACCCATAAAATATCAAACCGATAAACTGAAAATTCGAAGACTTATACCGAATTGTATGAAATATCTTTGATAATTTTCGATATTACAAAAATGCTGTAAATGTGATCACCGTGTCCCAAAATGTGATCATGTTAAAATTGCATTAATATTACAGTGAAACTTAGTGCCTTTTATGTGATCACTCTAGAAAACTTTCAGATAAGATGGAAAATGAAAGATAATGCGATATTAGGTTCCATTTATGAAAGTTTAAATAACACTACATGCGTAAAATACAAAATCACATGTTTTGGGGTGGTCTGCAAATGGCGTCACAAAATTAATGACATTTTGTCCAACCACTATTTTATCATTTTAGGGGTTGCCCATAAATGATGTCATCGAAATATCTCCATTTCTACGACCCTATGATTACCCTGTCATCAACCGAACCATTGTGTAGAATAGATGGATATCTTTAACATACGTTGTCATCAAGATCCTAGCTGACCCACTAACCGTACCCCTGACATCATTTACGGATGATCTCTTACCATTGAGTAAGCGACTATTTTAAAATGGAATGTCATCAGTCATCAATATCTGGCTAGACCAGCTGACCCGAACGATGACATTCTTTAAGGACGATTTTTAAGGGGTTACCCATAAATGATGTCAAAATCTTGGTGGGTAAAAATAAAATAAACGATAATTCGGCATCTGTAACATGTGATAACAGCAATTGCGTAAATGATCGAGGAATTCCTGAACTAGTGGATTTATCTTGAGCTACACACCACAATAATGCTAACGATACACTGAATTTTAATACCCACCCATTTTTCTAATTTACAAAAAATCAAAATTTGCTGTAAGGGATGGTTCATAAATAATGTCACCCAAATTAAAACTTTATTAGGACATAACCCATTCTCCTCTATGTCATGATTGTCATGACATCAACATTACTTAAACCGCTATATGTAATATGTCTTCAAAATCTGACTGACCCACACCCATCCCGACGACATCATTTATGGACGATCCCTAATGATGTAAAACAGCATTGTCAACTTATTTTAATAAGCTGTTTGATAAACTGAGTTGATTCGATGCTTTTAGCCATCTGCAGCTCTGATCACATTTAGAGCTCATAGAATGATCACATTATAGCACAACTCCCGGATTTGACACTTTGACCTTTCATCTATTTTAGTGGGAACTCTCCGTACGAAAATCTCAAACAGTATCTTCAACTAGTTGGTAATGAATGTATCAATCACGTTGCACACGTTGTTTAATTCTAAAATGTACAACACTAGAAATTTTGAAATTTGAAAACTCGGAAAAAAATTCGGAATACGAGTTATTCTGATATTCGGACTTCGACGATTTTACTCTGCCCAGGTTTTCAAAGTTTCGCACCCTAAATTATACTGTCGTTAGTTAAGAGTACAAGCTATCATTACCGGCTAGTAAAGGATTTCTGATGCAGCTTGTGCTTTAGCACCAGCCACTGATCACACTTAAGGCATGATCACATATACGCACTCTACTGCTAACCATCTGCATAATTAGATTTAGATTAAAAGCGCGGCCAGTGGAATTAAACGGAGACAGGAATGGAAGTTATTTGAGGAATGCGTAAAAGACGAAACTTACAAGGGAATGCCGCCGCATGTACTCTCTCGATTTTAAAACCAATGCCCATAATGAATTGGGCTGCAGTTAGTTACTACAGATCCAAAGTAACTCGACTGCATTTTGCGCCGTTTGCTCACAATCACGCGCCAAAGTTCAAAAAAATCGATTTTTAGCAACTTTGGAACCCTGTAGTTTCTACAATTTTAGTCCGATTTTCAAAAAATTTGAAGTTTTGTGATTACTGAAACATTATCTAATAAATTAATTAAAATTTCAAAAATGTTAATTTTTTTAATAAAATTTGGGTATTTCGAGTGCCTTAAAAAAATTGGTTTTCAACAAAATTTCGGAAAAAAATAAAAAAATTTTAAATTATAAAATTTCTAAATTTTATTTTAAGACAATGTCCTAGAGATCACAAAACTACAAAATTTTCGAAAATCCGACCAAATTTTTAGAAACTACAGTGTTGCAAAGTTGCAAAAAATGGATTTTTTTGAACTTTGGCGCGTTATTGTAAGCGAACGGCGCAAAATGCAGTCGAGTTACTTTGGATCTGCAGGTACCAAGTGCAGCCAAATCTAGTATGGGCACTGTTTTTAAAATCGAGAGAGTACATGCGGCGGCATTCCCTTGTTAATTCCAATTTCTATGGAGAATGCAGTCGCAAGGGTTGAACGTGTTTTAAAATATTCAAGGAATTCTTCCTTCACTGCACATAATTGGAATATTTAACATTTGATTTCACTAATTACAGTCTTATATCTGCAGCTTGGAACTTGGATTAATTTACCGAGGAGACCTATTGACCCTACCAGTGTCATAGCATGTATAATGTATGGATGAACCCTTACAATATTTGAGTCCAGCATCAGAATTATGAATTCATGATGGTTGCTATAGGGCTATTAAGTGCTGACTGTAAATAAACGGCAGTGCCTATGTAAATGGTTTGATATACAATTATGAATTCGTTAGGTAGAAGGATTTGGATGTACACAGTTTGTGGATAAGAAATCAACGATAATGCAAAAATGTTCAACTTTCCAATACACAAGATGGTATTTTATTTAGGTAAAAAGAAGAATTAATTTAACCTAATTGAAAGTGTAATAATCAAGCCAAAAGTAGTGTAGAAAGCAAAGCTCATTTAGAGCAGAATTTATTAATAATTAATTAATTGTAAATAGGCATTTTGCTTCTGTCGGTAATGTGCAATTCACATCAAATCTTGTTTAATCAGCCTAATTAATTACAACCAGTCTCACATCTCATCCAACTTTCTTTATTCTGAAAATTAAAAAAACAGCAATAAGAACCTTTTGTAGTGATGACTGAATACCAAATTGCAATAAATGTAGAAAAATAAAAAGTGGAGCTTTGACCTTAATCATAAGAAAGAAACCGCTCCAATAAATACAAATTCAAAACAACATTAAATCGCTCGTACCTATTTCAAGCACAAATGTGTCGTCCAAGTAATTGTCTTTATAATTGAATCCTCCAAAAATAAAAACTCGGTTGTCCAAAGCAACGCATCCAAATTGTTCACGAGGAGACGGAGGCTGCCCTTGAGGTTTTACTTCCTTCCATTCACGAGTGTCTGTTTACAAAATTAGTATATCAAAAAATATTAGTAGAAATTAACATTGCATTCTTATTGAACGAAGCACAAGCAAACTTAAAATCGAAAATTCTACAGGTTATTACAGGGGAAACTCAATTCACCTGGGTTATAGGAGAAAAGGTCGTTCAATTGAAAATTAAACCAAACAGATCCTCCAAAAACAAGGAAGAGTCCATTGTGCACAACTAAAAAGTGGATTAAGAACACAAAGTAATTAAAAAAACTTCTTTCAATCTTGAGTCCAATGGAATAATTATCCTTGTTTAAATCCACGTCGTTTTTTAGTGCAATCTTATTACAGAATTGCTTATAATATTGTCCGCAAATAGTATTGAAAAAACCATATTCCATATATTTTTGCCTTACAACCAGAATGATCCTGTCTCCCCTGTGGAATTCTTCCGCACCCGTTTGAAAGCATCCACTTTTTTGATTCGGCATTGAAGCAGTAAAGTTCGTTAACCCGTTTCTGTTTCTTGGCATGATAACCACCGAAAATAAACATGGACTTGTCTTCGTAGGCTGTCGCAGAATGCAACCAACGAAGTGGCGGAGCTCCCTGTGCAAAACATTTAAATAAAGAAACCACCTGAAATTACCATCACAAATGAATACTTGACTGTTCATGAATTTTGTCAATTCTTTTAAACATTTTTTACTTTTGCTCCATACGTGGACCATTGGAAGGTGTCGAGGTTCAAAGAATGGACCTCATTCTTTACTCTGAAGTCGCAGTCGCGCCCCACAAAGACCAGCATCTCGTTCCCAATAACAACAGCAGAATGATCAACACGACCCGCTGGAATATTTCCACTCACTTTCGGTTTGTCCCATTTCAAAGTTTGTGTGTTGAAGCAATGAGTAGAGTTTGAATATTCACTTTTCTTTGCATCGAGACCACCGAAGATGAGAACGAATTCTTTGTAGGTCACAGCTGAGTGGCCATGTCTCTGATTTGGATTAAATCCATTGTTTTCAATCGGAAGCAGTTTCCATTTCATCTCCGTCTTGTCGTCGACATTCAGTGCATAAACGTCAAGGGGACCATCAGCTGAATAAGATGGATGGCCCTTTTCATTAATTCCCCCGAAGGAATAAATCACGCTTCCAACAGCCACTGCTGCAAAACCAGTTCTTGGAGGAAATCCACTAATTTGATGTGATGACCACCGACTCTGTATAAATAACAATGTTAAATTATTATTATTTAAAAGAAAATTAAGTTTGATTTATTTCTTAATGATTGTTCTACCACAATGTATTATCATTACTTTTATATTCTTAGACGGGAATGGGTTTGCATAGAAGTCATCACATTCGGTTTCCTCAATGTCAGCAATTTTCATGTTTCTCATCAAACGATCCATGATGCTCAGCCGCTACGAATAAAAGCAGTAAAATAAAACCGGTAATTAGAGATTATTCTTAAATGATGGTAAGATTTCGAATATTTAACGCCATAAACTCCAGAATTGGATGAACAGGAAGGGTGCGATTAATTTCTACTTACCTATTAACTACCTTTTATTATTGAAGTAGGAACTGAGGAAATGCAAATTGAAATTGTCAATTAAATCGGCAATGCACCGTCAGTTTAAGGAATTTTCTCCTTGCTGGATGACCAACAACTTGGTTAGCTTTAGATTTTAATTAGATGAAAGATGAGGCCGAGAGCTGGAGATTCGGAGATTCTGCTGACTGCAATTGTGCAATTTAGCAATTTAAAGAAGCAAAATACGTTAATTCAAATTTACCACCATCTAATCACTATACACAAGCATAAGGGAGCGTGCAAAAGTTACGTGGTACAAAAGTTTAACAATGTTGAACCCCCATCTTCTCTTTTCTGGTATGTACGCCTGTGTTAAAGCAAAGAAAGCTTGAACTCCTACTCCCCCCTCATCCCCACTACGTATTACGTTATGTACAAATTTTTATTTCAATTTCTATGGTAACTACGTTCCGAAAATTTACGTCTTCTAAAATATGCAAGAAATTAATGGTACACCTAACATTAAATCGGAATATTCAACACTTAATTTTTACTTTTTTGATTGTACTAATTACGAGATCTTTTATCTGCAGCTTGGAACTTGGATTGCATTTACTCATGTACCTATGCGTAAAATGTTAGAATGTGGGGAATTTTACAGGGAATTAGCATATGAGTAATCATAGGCGGAATGCGATTCTATACGACAGTGCTGCTTTAGTTTTAATTGTATTTTTTAGCATTTAAGTTATGTTCGTAATAGCTTCAACCTTAAAGATTGTCGAGGCGAAGAGCGTTAAAGTGCAGAATTAAATCAAAATTTTATATCTTGTGACTGAAAGTATAAAGCGGGTATAAGTAGTCATAAAAGTAATAATTAACCATGCTCGATCATCTTAATTTATCGAATAATATTTACACTTTGGTGACGGAGGTGTCTGTAAAAAGCGAAATTAATGACGTTATTCTGATTGGAGGCTCAAGTTTAGAATTTCGAAAGTGCAGCAGATGCTCCATGAATGCTCGTTTCTTTTGCAGGGAATTTCTTCTTATCTTCATACACTTGATTCTCCGACACGTTATTCTGGACCTGTTCTGAAACTAGTGGAACAACTCCAAGGAATGTGAACTCTGAGCAATTTGCATGTAAAACTTAATACAATATTTGAATTCTAATTTATTATAGCATTATGCATTGGGGGTTTCATTTTTCACTTTCGGCCCATACAACACTTTTTTAAAGGAAGTTTCAAAAATTTGCCTAAATTCGCCCAAAAAAAACTGACTTTTTCTTGAAATTCCAGAAATTGTTGAAATATCTCGCTGAACTCGAGACTCGAGCGCAGTTATATTCTGCGAATCATTACTGTTAGAATGATGTATCATTTCAGCCCATAATTGTTGAGTAACCGACCTAAAAATTCAATTTTCGGTTTTGACAAGATTTTTGCGGGATTTTAGTAATATCCTTCACTTGGGAAGCATCGGATCTTCCAACTCTGATTGCAACCGGCTAACGGGATTAATTCTTTAACTACGCCGTCCAACTATTTGCCGGGGTCGAGGCGAAAGTTGAAAGTTGTTCAACGACAGAAGAAAATTAGGGCGAGAGGCGGGAAGAATATTTACTAAGAATCCGTTTGGGTTGTGGATGTTGCAGGAGCTCCATTGAGGAATTTATTGTGCAGAAGGGTGAGTATTTTTACAGGAATTTACAGCTAACAACGATTTTTTTTATTTAGTTCAAAATTTAAGATTATGTTGGGGCTTGTGGAACTTTTTAATTTTAAATTGATTCCTTGTTTTTTTTAGATTAAATGCAGCCCTTGCGCTCACTACAGAATTTGCGTCTGTGGTGAACTTCCGCTCAGATGGTGTCCAAAATTAAAGTGCTAGGTTCAGATAAGGTAAAATTAAAGACACTTTTTTTCCAAAGTATTGAACCGGACCAACTTAGACCCGTTCTTGGAGGAACTAGACACATGTAAATACACACCATAGCCCAAATGGGCGTCAATTCCTCACAACACCAAACGTAGAATCTTAAGCGACTCTTGACCCACAAATTAAAACAACATATTTTCCTCATTTAAAAGTAATGAGAAGCACCGCAAGATTCGAAGCAAAGAAATTAATAAAATTCAACGTTGAGAGCCGCTCCATTTTGTTGAATCATCCGACTTTAATTCCAGTATTTGGAATCGATCGCACAACCCGCGAGATTTCAAGCGCATTGCGCTTATTCGCTCGAACAACGCATTGAGCCCACCGATTCTTCCTTTGCCCCAAAGCACCGACTTCCGGATGCGCCCCAATTAGAATCAAGTTTTTGTACTGCTCCATCTGCTGTGGGATCTTGAACGCTTTTTCGTACAACACAATGTAAACTACCATGAGAGTCAGCCCAATGTAAACATCAAACAGGGCAGGAAGTGGATCCACGTGAAAAAATTGGATAAAAAAGAATGTTCCTCCGATGCTATAAGCAAAGCAGGTCAATTTCCAGTAAAAAATTAGTTCCGCGTTGCTTCGGTTGAAAAGCTGAATGAGGATCTGTAGACGACGACAGTGGCGAATTGCATTTTGAATGTCTTGTCTTTTAGTAAACCCCGTCCTCCTAAATCAAACGTGTCAAACAGATTATTGAACAAAATAATTGCCTCATGTTTTAAAAAAACTGACTTACAAAATTAAAGACCACGTACATTGAATTTGTTAGTAATTGAATTCCGAAAGACAGCTCATGGTGTAGGTATTCAAAAAGTACTAATTGGAGATTAATTCCAAAATAAGTGCAGCCGAAACCAAAGACACCCATTGAGTATTTCATTGCACACAAAATTAAATAATTCAAAAGTGTCTTGTGGTCGTCACTTAAAAGTTGAAACAGAAGCTGAGATCTCGTCGGGTCTGCGAGAAGAACAACTTCTCCAAATGTAAGCAAAATCAAGGCGATAACCGGCAAAACAATAAGTATAAGTTTTTGCAATGACAGTTTTGATTGCGATTTTGAATTTCGCCCCTTTTTGTGAATTTTGCTTGTGACCTCATTCCGTACAATTGATAGAATTCCAGTCCATTTCTTGCAGTTTAAAACAAAGAGTCCCATCATCGGAAATCCAATGATGCACACAACGTGGATTGAAAAATGGTTAAAATTAAAAGTTCTGTAAGTTGCTGTGTTGTGGACGAGCGTGCAGAATGTAAAGGCTATGCAAAACACGAAGACCCAATAAATGAAGAAGTAACAATTCCAAATAATTCTTTTCAACAAGGATGATGTTTGTTTTATTTCGTCAGTTTGGGGATTGAAATCAAAAGGGATGATGCAGAGTTTTGAAAGGACTTTGAATGCAATCCAATTGGCGTAGTTTTCACGTTTAGACAACATTTTGGTTTCGTATTTTTAGGTTGAAAACTAAAAACAAATTAATTGATGCTTTTATAGGCACATAGGTGATACATGTTTAGTGTTAAGTGGCTTTGTAAAAGTGGAACTGACGATGAGCGAAGTAAAATTTAGGTGCTTCTGTTTTGTTCAGTAGCATAGCTGCAGCAGTCGTTCAGCTTAATTCCAAAGTAATGGGTCAAAGCTACAAGGACAAATTCCCTGGTAACCACATAGTTATGCAATTAAGTAAGTAAAGCTTCACACTTCGTGAAGCCCATAAGATTCAAAAATAAACGTTCAACAAAGAAAGACGAAGGAACTTTAATTATTTATTGTTTAATAACGAGCTAGAAATTTAGGTAACTGAATTGTTGACAATATTCGCAACACGGACGTCATCACTTGTAAACAACTCCGACAATCTAATGTTGAAATAGCGTACATATGTACTGAATTAAATTGTGTCTATAAACTCGTCTTGCTGGGACTTCTCACATGGGCATGAACTACCATTTATTAGCTAAAGTACCTAAACCTCAAAATTACATTTACTTCGTAGTAGTTTGAAAGGTATGTAGCTCAATTATCCCACGAGCAAATAAACTAAATGGTACTGTTTCATACTAAATTTATATAAAACTATAGTGTATAGTATAAAACCAAACGACAAAATAATTTTAACGCTTTCGTAACAATTATTATTATCAGTACACACAAAACCAAGTAAAATAATTCTGGAGGTATTTCTATGTTAAAAGCTAAAATTCAACAGCTAATACAAAATCCGCTGTGACTTAAACGAGAATTTTGTGGTTTGATTTTTCTCTGACGCTTTAGTTTCGTCTTTGGTCGTCACCAAAACCGTAAACTACGCGGTGGAAATGAATCGGTTGCTTTTACTCAGCAGTCCATGCTTAGCACTTTGATTCAATTATGTGAAGAATCAAAATGACCAATGTCGTCTTTTAGATTTTTAACTACAAACAAAATGCGCTTTCTACAAAAATAGTAAAATTTAATGATCCTCAAAGCATTTAAATTAAACGGTTTTACACTTACAAAAAAACAAGGAAATACAACATTTCGGACTTGCTGTGAACGCATTGCAAATGGAACATTGGATATTTTTTCAAAACGTCGTGTCGTAATTATAAAAATTTTACGCACCCACCATGCTTATAGCGTTTGTTTGTGACATAGGCTATTTTGATTTTAGCTAAAATTGGAGATGGGTCATTTTGATTGTGCAGAGACGTGTTATTGTTATTTGATGCAGCGTCATATTTCTCATTATGCCCCACAAATCGGATCCACCACAAATTAACTCTGAAAGTAGTCACTTCTCTATCAAATTGCTTAATAATAAAATCAATCCAGAAAATACAAAGAAAAGTGGTATTTTTGGTGTGTTGTTAATCCTTATTTTACACTATACACGTGTGTTAGCGACCATAAATTATCGTTGTCGCCACTGAAGTAGTCATTCGGTTCAATAAATATTACACTTTGTGGTAATATTTAAATAAAAATATAAACTCTTCGTTTATTCAATAATTTTCACTTTTCACCGTCAACCGTATTTTCACAATATCAGGAGAATCTCAGGTTCGAGGAATATCAGTGACGTCCGTCAACCTCCAAATATCAATGAGATCTAAATTATTTTCTGTCGTTCCGTCTATCGTTCAATGATATTTCCTCCTTTCGTATGCTTTATCATTACATTTCATCAGATTTTACATTAAAATTCACTACTTATCATAAATTTATTTTGTAATCTGTTGATTTTAAATTATTAAAATTAAATAATAAATTTAAATAATTCTTCACTTGTTTCTCCTCGTAACAACTAATTGAATTTGTAACAATGTGTATTAACATAACGGTGGTTGTCGTATCAAAAATAAATACACTATGTATTAAATTTTCGAACAGGTTATGATTTCAACCTAAAGCCACAAATTGGAAACTTTTCAAAATTTAAACAACTTTAACTATAAAAAATATAACATTATATGTGCTACATACCTTCTTCCAATTAATCCCCAATCAATTAGTTAGCAGGGCCTTATTAGCCACCGGGTATGATTTTTGACAATCTGGTATTGTATTATAATTGTAATTAATTAACTGTTCCATAATACCCGGGGAGGAATAAAGTTGTTAATTACAATTATTCCACTTTGTAATTTAGGAAAAAGAGAATTCACACTTAATTTAATAACGAAACTCAGTTGCGAAAATAAAAACAATAACTGAACTAAAATATAAATAACAACAACAATAAATAGACCGATGCGAAGACCGACAGCAATAATTAAACCGATGTAAATAACAAAAAAGATAACTAGATCAATGCGAGGAACAAAAACAATAATTAGACCGATGTGAATAATGAAAACGATAACTAGACCGATTTGAATAACACACAAGATAACTAGAGTGATTCGAGGAACTAAAACAACAAATTGACTAATGCGAGGAACGATAACAATAACTAAACCGATGTGAATAATGAAAACAGCAATTAGATTGATGCGATCAACAATAAATATAACCAGAACGGTATGAAAAATGAAGGAGTAAAATAATTGTCTTTTTTAGCTATTGTTTTCGTTATTCGCACCGGTCAGGTTTATTATTGTTTTCGTTTCTCGCGTCGGTATAGTAATCGTTTTCGTTGTCGCATCGGTCTCGTTATTATTTTTGTTTTTTGCATCAGTGTAGTTAATGTTTTTCCTATCAGTAGAGTTTATTATCGTTTTTGTTATTGCTCTTGTTTATGCTACAAAGTTACATGTGATGTGAATAAAATTCTATTTTTCTTACAATTAAATAAAAAAGTGGAATTATTGTAATTATTGTTAACTCAATTTTATTATTCATTTGGTTTTACAAAACTATTAATTACTGTAATTAAAACTCAATAACACATTGTCGAAAATCAAAAATTTAAAAATAAAAGCTGATTTTACAGGTCATTATTCTTAAATCTCCTCTGCATGTGACTCAAGCTGAAACATATTAATGATTTTTCGTGTTTCTAAGTTATTTCAACTAGTTCCATTTTTCAAAATTTCCAATTTCCAATACACCGTTAGGTTCAAAACTGGTTTTACAAGATCGTGTTTTAAATCTTAAATAATATTTCTTCTGACGGTCAAGGCTTTCATACATTCTGGTTTAAACTTAACTTAATGACGTATTGGATTGTCTTTTTAAATTTAAACACAGTCTCTTTGAAACATAAAAAATTTGAACAAAATTGTAGTTTGAGTCTAATGCAAAGGAGACTCGAGACTACTGACCTGAAATGTGTCAACTTTTGTGCTTATTGCACTAACTGTATTTTTTCAGGTTATATTTTACAAATTTGAAAATTTTTCAAGTTTTAGTTTCAGTTTGAAACTGGTTTCAAAGCATAATGCTTTGAAAATATAATTAAAAGGTTTTTAGAAACAAATGCAATTCTCCCCATAAATCTGAAATTGTATTTATTGCCCCCCATCTTGCATTACCTAAGTGAATATCATATTGTTAAGCTTTAGCTCAAGCTGTTTCTTGAAGATTAGCTTTTGGAAACAAAATTGTTTTGCTAATGTGAATGTACAAATACCGTTTGCACAACCTCCCTATTGTTATTAGATGCAGCGTCATATTTCTCAATATGCCCCACAAATCAGAACTACCACAAATTAATTTTGTGAGTAGTCACTTCTCCATCCAGTATCTGAATAATAAAATCAAATCCAGCAAATACAAAGACTTTGTACCGATGTCCTCGGTACAAAGTTGGGAGGAAAATGTCCGTGACACAAATGTCCAGGAGGATAAAGTCATACAGCTGGGTAGGAAATTTCCTAGGTGTGGTCGTGGGTAAGAAATGTCCGAGTACGAAATGTCCGGGACAGAAATGTTTGCAACTATTGTCCTTATCATCATTCCTTTCTCCTTCCGCAGCCCCATCTTAAAATCAAGTAACTAAATTACCCAAAAAACGCAGCTAATTGCAAATACTGTACTACGAGACATGCACAAAATTCAATGATAATCTTCCCCGTAAAATTGCATTGTTGTAGTTTTAAGAAACAAGCTTTTAAAATTGCGGGATGAATAACTATTAGTAACGTGTTATTAGTGTTTCTATAACTTGTAATTAGTAAGTTCAAGCTCCGAAATTAAAACGAAAAATTATTATTTCGAAACAACAGCGCCTTCTTTGCTGTCTGTGGAATCTGACTTCCAACAAAATCCGGCGCTTCGCGCCGGATTTGTCGACCGAGGGCTGGCCCGAAGTAGATGCTGAGCTTCCACAAAGGAGCAAGACAATTTATATTACGCTAAAAGATGATATAAGATTTATGGAAGCTTCTCTACAATCAATAAGAAATATACCAATGTTCGTAGCATGTAATTTAATATGGCTGAATTTTTGTAATAAATAAATTGCATTAATCACAAATAACGTCATTATAGACAATCCCTGAATATCTGTTACGCTTATAGGTAAGTACGTGACATGTAGTTAAAATAGGATGAAAACAAATTTAACATTGGGACTTGGGATACTAGAAACTATGGTATTTGAACGACGTTATTATGGACGATCTCTGAACATGTATAACACATATAGGTCAGTCCGTGAGATGTAGAAGAAATTTTCACGTGACATCATTTGCGCGTCACCCCCAACCTGCTTACCTAATAAGAATGCGATTCCATCTGGGTGGAGGTGTCTAAAAGAAATTTTTGCCTGACGTTAGTTGCGCGTCACCTCTAACCTGCTTACCTTATGTAAATGCAATAGCAGCTGAGTGGGGCTGTCTCAAAGAAATTTTCACGTGACGTCCTATGCGACACCCCTAGTCTGCTTACCTAATGTTAATGCGATAGCAGCTGGGTGGGAGGGTGGGACTGTCTAACATAAATTTTTATGTGACGTCATTTGCGCGTCACCCCTAGCCTGTTTACCTAATGTGGAATTGCCTTCCACTTATTCAACATATAGCTGCCCTGTCCGTTGTTTTATCTGTGCCAAATAATAAGGTGGGAATTTGTACATAAATATGACGTGTATGATAAACTTACTTTTTGAAGCTTTTGTCTTGCATTTAAATGTGATTTTGTTTTTGTTATTTTCAGGAACTAAACCTGCGTGTGAAATGGCGAAACGACATTTATCTCGATGGTCAGAAAGTTGGCCGTGTTTTAGTTGAAACATTATTGCAAGGGAACGATGCCACGATTATTATTGGTATCGCAGTTAATGTTTCCAACGATCACCCCACCGTGTGTGTCAACCGTGTCCTGAACGAAGGCTCAGAATTAACTTGTGCATCCTTCATTGCCAAATGCCTGTCACAAATGGAAGTTTTATTGGGTCGTGTCGAAGAAGTAGAATTAAATCAAGTGTTAGGCTTCTACACAGATAAATGGCTTCATAGCCAGGAAGACGTTGTCCGCGTAGAAATTAGCAAAGGGAATCACACTGAGTGTAAAATTTCAGGTGTGAATGAGTTTGGTTTTCTTGAAGTGGTTGAGATTAATTCTGGACGTGTTAATTTCTATTCAGCCAGGCGGCAATTCTTTCGATATTGTGAAAAAAATTGATTGCCATGAAATGATGACATAGATTGTGATAGAGGATGGATTCTGGATGCTGGATGGTTGCTGATCTTCTAGTGGTTCTCTAGTTTGACATTTGAAGCACGTATTGCTATTATAAATCGGTATTTATTAATCGGTAGTATAACGTGAAATGCTCAAATATTGCTTACAAGTGATCAAAAGTAATAAAATATGTAATAAACAATTTTACGCAGAAGAGTCATAAATGAGGGTTACAAACCCTGCTTTCAAAATTGAACCCTTTTAATGTAGGTAAATAGCGATTAGTAATTAATCACTTTGTCCAAATTTTAACGTAAGCAGCAACGGGATCCAGATACTGACGTGTTTCTGAAATTAATTTCGTGTTAAAGATTATTATATAATAATTTCTTTAGAAAATGCCAAATAGTAATACATTCCAATGAATTGCACTGTTAGAACGTACCTTGGATTTCTTTTACTTTTAAATTAAGAGACTCAAAAGAAAATATGATTTGTGTCCGGTGCATTACATCTTGAAATCCGTAAAGAGCTGTCACTTTCGAGGCAAACTTTGCGTCCAATTTGCGCCCAAAGTTAATTTTGAATTCCTTTAAACCTGCAGTAGTAATAGATACATACGTTGTAATCAATAATCATGCTTAATGGGGCATACCATTCGATTATAAAAAATTCGCATTTTGTAAATAGATTAATTCGCGCCTACTCTCGCAGTCCCCAATATACGGTTGAGTTCGTTCAAAATCTTGCACTAGACCCAACTCTAGCTCAGTTGAAGTGACGTCACTTTCAATCTGTTCACATAAATTTGGAGAAATCCCCGTAAAGAAACTATTAACGAACTTTGATTCCCTTCTTTGTTGCAATGTAAAAATTTCCAATGTCTTCAATTTCGGAAATGTGACCCAAACGCCGTTTTCAAGGACCATTGAATTATTGCAGTAAATTTTCAAACGTGAAACATTCGGGAATATTTGTTGCAGTTTTCCCTCATCATCCGCCCAAGGAAAGGTATTTAATTCCAAAGTAGTCACTGTATAGAGCACAAGAGTAGCACCAGGATTAGTGACCACTCCTTCCGGTGAAAGACGCTCCAGGGTAAAGAACTCAAGCATTTTGTTGGGGTGATCATCCATTTCGTCTTCCCCTTCCCAATTTTCCTGATTTAAAATCACTCGGCGGAGATGTGGAATGTAATCTGCAGAATAGTTGCTGTTCCCTTCATTTTGAAAAGTCAGTGCTTGGAAGTCATACACCGTCTGGTCGGTGGGGACCTGACCAGCCCGCACTGCCCGCCCAATGACATCTCCTAGGAAACGAATGTGGGTGGAAGTGCCGATGCTATTGAGCAATCTAAGACATTGCAGATGAGGGAGTGGGGGGATGAAAAGGTTAACAAGATTGTCTGATGGAGCCATGGAGAGATCGAGATATTCTAGTGAGTCCTGGATTGCACTTAAAAATAAATTGAGATCCTTTACAGCACCCTGTCTTCTCTGTCCCATCATATTTATGAAATCGAATTTTAATTTGCTTAGTTTAAGCCCTGGAAAATTTGGATCGTTATATTTCAAAATCGTATCTGTTACAAGTCCGATGAGTTTTTGAGTTATTGGAGCAATCAAATGCATCTCATTAGAAAAAATTATGGGCGTGAAGTTCAACTCTTTAATTAAATGGCATTTTCCCATTTCATTCAATACTCCAAATGCAGGGATAGTGACTTCTCTAATTGAGATTAAGTTTGGTGAAGCCCGTATAAGTTGTTTTATGAAATTTAATTTGCTCTCTAAAAGTAGTCCCAGCTCCCGCCCTAATGAAATCTCTCTGATTTCAAGTGTTGACGGCGGTGGGAGACAACCTGGGCGTTTACTGATCCTTTCCAAATTAGTTTCATCATGCAAATCATCTGCAAATTTAACGAAATCTTGAATATCCAAGCAAATTAAATGAGGCATGTGGACACAAAGAAGATTTTGAACCGCTTTTGTAGAAATTGCAGTGTATCCACTGCTTAACGAAAGTTTCTTGATTTTTTTCCCATACAGAGTAAAGAAGTGGAGTATATCGATTTGGTGCTGAAGAGCCACACCTTCAGACGGTAAACTCAGATTTCCAAAAAGCAATGGATAAATTGAACGGAAGGAAATCCTGGTAGATGGGAATTTTGGAGATGTCTAAACTAGTTGATTTAGCTCTAAAAGACAGCTTCTGGGTTTGTCCACATTAAAATATTTAAAGAATTTGTAGGATGGTAATGTCGATTTGAAACTTGTGCCGTCAATCTCCCAATAACAAAAATCGAGCTCTTGAATAACTGCGTTACCATCCTCATCAATGGTGACATGACCAAAGCAGTGCAAGCCAATCGGTCCCTAACGAGCTCTTAAAAAAAATTGACCGAGGGTCCCTTTTTCTTGAAAAAACTACCTCAATTTGAGCCAGCCTGAGCCCGGAGGAGGGAAATCGTTCAATACCGTTCTTTTTATTTGTTTTACCTTCTCTAGTCCCGGTTCCTTTTTTGAGGGAAAATGTTTTCCACCTCATTGAGCTTTTACCTCAATCTCCCCCAATCTGAGCCAACCCCCTAGGTACTAGAAGTAAATTCTACCTACCTACAAAAAATGTTAAAGACTAATACTAATATGAATAATACTAATACTACTTGGCGTTACACCATGAAAATTAAAATAAATCAATAAATGCATAAATATTAAATAATAAACACAAACACCAAAGGACATTTTATTTTTAATTTTTTATTATTAGGTTTTTGTGTTTATAGTTACAATTATTAATTGAAACTGTTGCGTCAAAGAATTTGATAATAATTAATGGAAAAATAATAATTTAGATTTTATCGTTATTTTGTTCTCGTGTTTATATTTACAGTTATTTTTAAAAATTAAACTTAACTTAATTTTGCCAAATGTGACTCAATATTTAAAAATAGGAGTGCAATAAAATTAAAATATTTAATAAAATCTTAAATTAAACAATATAATACAATATAAATTGAAGTATTAACGCAAGTCTACGACTTGTTTGTGGACTCAATGTTTGTGACTGAACATGGATTAAATAAATATTACTGATTGTGATTATTTAATAACTATTAAACGTAACTGATAACAAATAACAGTATCGTATGAATAAATATCAAACAGTGATAGGCATTCAAAACAGAATAACCAACACTAAAACTAAATAACTAAATAAAAGAGTTAATTTTTATCATTACTACATTTATAGCATGTGTGCTAACTCAGCTGCCTTCCAAGGTACTACAGTAATTGCTACCTTTTAACACAAATTTTTGCAGACATAAGCACGGAACAGTTTTACTATATAATTTATATTTAAATTGTTATAATATAAAAAATAATTAAATGAATTAAAATTAGAACTAAAGGCAAGACTAAGCACCAACTTGGACGATTTTTACAAGAAAATATATCTTTTTTAAGACCTTTGACATTAGGGGATTTTAGTAGTCATCGTCGCCTGAAAAGGTGTCAAAACTCATAAACTGGAGGATAGAACACCATAGTCAAAGTTAAGCTCCACTCCGCTTCACTGAAAGGGGGTTTAAAGAGAGCTCAAAGTTGCTCTTGCGGCCCAAGTTCTAAAACATATTAAAGACTAATGTCGCAGGACATTTTCTACTGAAAAACAATATACATCCAATATATATTAATGATATATAATAATCGTGACATACAAAACTATTATTATTTTGAGAGTGTGTTGCAAAACAGCATTACATGGTAAACATAGTTATTGAAGCAAAGCTCAAGCAGGTCACGTGCGGGGTTGGATAGGTTTCAAAACTTGCTAAATTTGAGTATCGTCTTTGGTGTCTGGTCTTTAATTTGAGACAACTAAGTTTGTTTAGTTTTTCATGATGTAGGCACAGTAAAATTAAACATTCTGTCCAAGCAATAATAACAGTTAGGATTGCTGTGAGATTTTTAAAATATCACAAAGTTAGTCATGCTAAGATATTATATATCTCTTTCTTGCTAATAAGCAAATACCTTATATATTACAGCATGTGTGTCTGTACTGCTAATGCTCCAAATGGACCCAAGATGCAACACTGTGTTTGCATTTTACAACAAAAAACATGTTTTAGTTGAAAATGTCCTGCAACATTGGTCTCTACTTTTTTTGGAACTCGAAAAGCAACTTTAAATTCTTTCTAACCACCACTTTTCAGTAAAGCAGAGTGGCACTGTTTTTTGATTCTGGTGTTGCATCCTCCAGTCAATGAGCTTGAACACCACTCGGACACGGATGACTACCGGAATTTAATTAGGTTAAAGTTAAGTGTAATACCTTAATTTTTCAAACAAGTGATCGATCAAATTTTATTCTCTCTAATTTAATAGAGGTAAAAGGTTATTTATTTTTCATTGCAACATGATTCATTCACGTCATTTAAAAATTTAAAAAATTAATAAATTGCGTATTATTTGGACAAGGTAAACTATTTTCTTTAGTTTTTTCAAAAAAGGGCAAAATTTTCAATTTTTATTTTTTAAAATACGTAAAATGTTTTATAACGCTCTTGTTCTATTTGTTTAAGATAGTAAATATTGTTTTTAATTAGCTTTTCTCCTACAAAGAACTGCACTAAACACATTTCTAGATACATCTTTCTCTCATAAAATTAATACAATATAATCTTCTCACTAGTTAGCAGAGTTTTACTTCCAGCGTATGCAACACGTTGTGAATGGATTTTTAAAAACTGATGTGGTGAGAACTGGGTTGAAAAACTATTAAGGTAATTTTAAACATTAAACATTTTTAACTTACCGTTATAACATACCGAAGCAGTTTAAATTTTTATATCTGCTAATGTGAAGGTTCACTTGTTTCTGCATATACACCATAATAATTTGATTTTTTAATAACGTGAAGTTGAAATTGCATTAGGAACACAGGCCTGTAATAGTACACGGACCTGATTTAGAACACGGGTCTGGGAGATAAAAATTTGAAAAGTACTCCCAGTATACTATTTAAGGAAATACGGTAATTTGATTCCAGTGGTCATGCCCGTCTAAGCGGTGTCCAAACTCATAAAGTCAAGAATAAAGCACGAAATTCAAAGCTGCACTTTACAGTGTTCACTAAGCTTCACTACAAAATAGAGTATGGCAAGAGTTCGTTACCCTTGTGTTCCGAGTTTGAGTTCTAACAAAATATTATTTTTTGAAACTAATAATGTCTGGTTAGCAGCTGACCAACGTTGAGCATTAGCGGTGATAGAAGAACTTTTATGACCATAAGTTATTCTGCCAGCATTTGTAAAATGACAGTGGTAATAATACTTAAGTTATATCATATATATTTTGTCATGAAAATACCTTACACGATAAAGCGACCCACTTTTAATTTGTAAACCTCAGCTTTACATGCAGACAGCCTATATTATAGACCAATTTAGGGCAGAACACAAATGATGTCACTATAACCGAGATTTTAGACTGTTGACTTATTAGGTATGAGTTTAAGTAATACATTATGCAAATGGCAAGGATTAGCAAAATAAAACTGCGTTCGAGTTCAGTGAGATATTCTAACAGTTGCAGAAATTTTAATGAAAAACCAGTGTATTTTTAACAATTTGGGCAAATTTTCAAAGAAAGATACACGATAATAAATATCATAATATGTTTTACCCGGCGTATTAGCGACGTTTCAATTCACTAGAAAAAATACCGGGTTTATGTACGTTTTCTTCTATACAATTAAAAAACATAAGAATTCTAGTTTTACAATTATCTGGAAATAAAATTCAAACTTTTAAACTATTGCAACCCTCTGGTTTACTCTCCTAAGCTTTGCTCTAATACCTATGTTTAAAACGTTTTTTATGCAATATATTCTGATGTTTGATCGCACCGTTTGTCTCCGGTTCCACATTCACATAAGACAACAGTAATAGGGGAAAATTTGAAATTTTTAAAAACAAAAAACTAATTGGTTCACTCATGTTGTTTGAGCACCAAAGTAGTTATGGCACCAAATTAGGTACAGCATTTAGCAGTAAAAAAGGGTTAGCTACTAAGCAGCTAGGGCACTGAATAGGCAGTAACGCGATGTAGCTAGTTCACTAAAATCGGTTTGACATAACAGAGCTAACGCATTTATCGTGTTGTTGCACAGTAGCAGTTTATGCACTGACAACATTGCAACAATAGGTAGTTTGTGCGCCGAATTAAAATGTTTGTTTAACTAATTTGTTCACTTATAAAGTACGTGTACTAAATCAATTTTAATCAAATTTATCTGATGCATTTAATCTATTAGTGCCACGTAGTTAATTCAGTGTTCAGTTTGTCAATGGCACAGCCACACAGCCAGGACACTTACACTGTGACGACATTACTGCTATACGACAAGCTATTGAATAGCATGCATGTATTGACACTATTTATTGGCCATGGAAAATTAATTTAATTTTATTTTAGACTTTGTGTAGATAGTCTATGAAAATTGCAGATTTTCAACCATTTAAATAAAAACCTTGGCTTAACTTAGGCCTTAGCATTTTTATGATTTTAGTTTTACTTGTAGTTACAATAAATCAGCAGTGACAAAGTCACACTCCAATAATTACGGTATTAAACTTGGAACTCTGTACTTATTACTACACTACTAAATTTTACTTTGATCCAGTGTTTACTAAATAATGGTTATGACACGATTAAATTATTAATGAGCATACATAAATCTACAAAAGCAGATAATAAAATTCAAAATTAGTAGTTCCAGCATCTGCACTCAGCTGTGCCGAGTGTTAACACTCCACAGTCACTATCATTTTTTGTGGTTCTAGTATGACGTATGCGCCTTCGCAGGCAATATATGTATGAAACTCGCAACAATTACATGCACCAACAATGTTTGAAAAATACAATATTGAATTTGACATTTTTAAATTTTTTAATACCGCAATTTTGTAGCTATTAAGCCATTTATACCAAATTTGTTAACAATGACACATTAACTTTATTTAAAAATGCAAACAATTCAAAATTAATAAAATATGCGGATAAAAATAAACATGATTAGTAAATAATTGTTGATTAATTTGCGGAAGCCTAAAATGCGAATTTTTAATATTTAAAATAATTTAAATTACATGCTGCTCAAACAACTAAATAATACCCGCAGTAATACATGTGTCAAATGTATTTTATACAGTAGTAATTAGGAGAATTATTTATTAATTTGCGAGATTAAAATGTGTGCAGTGTAAGTAAAACTTAAATAACTGGAATGCATTATTACCACTTATACCTAATTAAATGTCGATTGTCCTAATCCCCCCAGATCAGCAGTGATTGATCTTCGCCGGAAAGCAACTCGAAGAAGACCGAACTCTTTCGGATTACCTTACAACATCCAGAAAGAGTCGACTCTTCATCTGGTGCTCCATCTCCGTGGTGAGGTGTAGAGTAGAGTTTAGTAAAGACTTACATTTATCGACATTTAATTATTGCAATTTTTATCCTGCTCGGGCTCAGTTTCATCAAAAACAGTTATTTCAATTTGTTTGTAATTAAATTTAGAGAAGTTTTATAGCTCACATTACAAATTTTATTCTCAAGCCCATAATAAATCTACCTAACTATATGTATATATAAAGATACAGTACATACATACATTACTACTGTAGCACAGTAGCCATCAGCCAGAACACTTATACTTAAGTCACTGTGACACCACTGACACTGAAACCTGGCATTGTCCCCGCCACTGCCGCCACAGTCCGCCACACCACAACACAGGGTATAGGTATCAGTATATTAATTAAATAATTAACTAATATCAAACAAATATTACTATTACTATTGTTACTAGTAATCATCACTCACTTGTACCGCTGACTATTACTTTTATCTTATATCCCGTGTCAGAATAGTGCCAGCTACGATGTCCGTGTCGGTGTGTAATCAGTGTGATTCATATATTATTACTATCGTATACAATAATACAATATATTTCATCATACTTTTACATTACACAGTACCTCTGATATTTTTTTAATAACAGTATGAGTCGAAAACAACATTTACGACATATTGATCACTCTGACACTTTTAGGCTCAAATACCCCACTACGGATATCAAATTTCAGGACTCTAAAGGCGTTTTGAGCTTTTTCTAATTTTTGAGCATCGATGAGCTTCGAGAAAAAAAAATTTGCCCGCGCGTGCCTGCTATGTTTTCGATTTTACTGACCGTAGCTTCGGTTAGTGCGATCGGTCCTACCGGTCACCGGCTCCGTGTCTTACACTGGACCAAAGTCCAGATCTATTTCACACATATTGTGTTTAAGAAGAACTGAAGTGGCGGCATCTCCCCAGATTTGATTCACTAGACGGAAATTGAGCAGATCTCTTGCAGTGAGAATCTCCAGGTTGTTAAATATCTTAGGAAGGATCTAAAGAATTTATAATAATGCGATATAAAGTTAGCGGAATAAAAAATTACAAATCGGGTTACTTCACCTATCTATAATTTATGCAGAGAATATTTTAGTTGTTATTTAAATTATAAATCACTCACATCCTTTGTAAATACGTTCACAAAAGAATCAACAGCATCTTCGACAATGATCACTTCAGATCCACCTGAAGTTGAACCAGCGAGGACATCAGCATCAATAGCATTTTCACCTTCTATATTAGTTTCAGCCATCCGGCGTTTTGAAACTGGACTTGAGTTCAAATTCATTTTTTAAGGGACGGCGCGAGCGTTTAAAGTGACAACAAGTAGTTTCCAGAGCTAAAAAACTTCAAAAATTAAAACCCAAATCCCATGGAAACGAAAATAGCTACAACTCTCAAACAAACATTAATATACTGCAAACTTTATACTCTATAAGCACCGCATCGAAGTTTTTAGTGCCAGCAACTAGTTTGTGAAATTTGATCAAAAAAACGAACGTGTTATTTTTCAATTTCTACCTCGTGCTGAAACAAGAAAACCTTACAAAACCTGAAACACACAATCGCTTCCCCACTCCACTCTACTTAAAACACGTGCATTCAGTTCTTTTTGCCTATATACAAGAATTTGCTGTACTGGAACCAGAAACAGACACGTTGTAGGTTTTATTACATTAAACTGGATTATAACTTTAAAAATACCCAATATTTGAAATCATGAATTTGAGACAAGAATTCAACGAATTCAAACAAGAATTTTACGAATTAAAGCAACTTTTGTTAATCTACGCCGAGTCTGTGAACAAAATCCACACTGATGAAAAAAAAGAACTCCAAAATAATAGACAAGAAATTAAATCAGTTGGAAAAAAGTTTAACAGCCAAAGGACTGAAATTAAACATGTTGAATCTACAATAGCAAAGGAAACAACAAGGGTCAATCAATCGGAGCGACGTACAAAAATTATGGAAACCCAACTTGACGGTTCCGGGGTTGAAACAATTCAATTAACTAAAAATACCATGGCAATTAAGAATACAAATATACTTGCAGTAAAAACACTAAGAAATGAAAACAAAAAACCATTGCTCACCCGTATTCAACAGCCTAATAAAAATACAACTAAAAGTAAGAAGAAATTCAGCAAAATCAAAAAACTAAGAGAGGACGGGGAAATGGTCAAGATTAGGCTCATATTAAGTTCTAAGTGGACGCTGGAATGCTTATAAGGGAATGCGATGACCTAAAAAAGCTCAAAACCTTGTTTAATTTTAAAATAAGCCAAAACAACCGAACTAACATACAGTCCATAGAACCATCACTTTCAACAAATAATCTTATAATCTCATTTCATCAAAAAACTTCAGTCCAGATTAATCTTAACGGTCTCGGGATATCAAAACTTCCAAAAACATCAAGGAATTCACCATGGAGACTTATTTTCAACGATATTCAAACAACTGGAACTGGATCTAATCCACACCTTAAATAAACAATAATACTTGTAATTCAAAACTTCAAAACATATCAAAATATCTACCATGGAGACATAAGTTCAATGAAATTTAAACAACTGGAACTGGATCTAACCCAAAGTCAAAATTGATATTCCGGCTATCAAATAAATGTCTAATTCTATAATAAAAACTTATATACAACTATGTAACCTCAAAAATTTTTAAATGTCAATTTATTATTAATAATATACCTAGGGGGAAACCCAATGATTGTTTCCCCCTACTATTTACTATTTATTAATTAAATGTATTAAATATGTATTGTCAAAAAAAACTGTTGTTAACTTTGTGTGATGGGTATTACGCCTTCAGGCACAATAAAGTCAATCAATCAATCAATCAATCAATCAATCAATTCATTTTTTAACGAAAGTTTGAATTAAAAAATTTTATAAATAAAAATAAAAACCGTAATTAATAATAATTGAATTAGGATGATTACAGACACAAAAGTCTGATGGACATTTCATAGTGGGAATAGGAAATTAATAAATGTGGGTGCAGGATAATTTCGTTGGAATTAAAAGTGTATGACTCTAGTTTCAATAACGACCATTATTCAACAGTTGACGGTACCGTTAGTTTTATGTGTTCAGGCTTCTTTGACTAAACCTTTTACGAATTAAGTTGAAGAAAAAACATCGATTGATCGTCACTACTAACTAGCAACTAGCCTAACACGATACAATGAGTAGAAAATACCTTACTAGTTAACGACATCGCAACCTTTCATAGTGTAAGGTCACAGTAACGGTTTTCAATTTTAACTTTTAACTTTGACAGGTCTATCTGCAACAGTAAATACATATGATAAAACTATAATTATATGAGTTAAAAAATGAAGTTTAAGTAACTACGTCTACGTAAATAAGTTCCACTTTAATATTTCAGCCTTGACGATCCAGTCGTCTGCATCAAAATTACTGGTAACGATATCAGATTGAAAGTGTCGTCTGGTATGCTGCTAGTCACTAGTAGTGGTAGTGGTAGTTAGTAGTATAATAAATTACAAATTTAATCAAAACTCTCGACTGAAACTGAAAATTGGCTGTTAAACTGTTAAATGAAAGCATGAATTGGAAGATGAATTCGGAGCTCAAAGTTTCCCGCGTGGAACTGAGAAATCAAGGAAATGAGAATTCACACCGATATGCATGATTACTTAGTTTGTGCTTCGCCTCGGCCTCGACTTGGCTCGGAGGCCCAAGACCCGAGATCCCTTAATAGCAGTGCAATTTAGTGACGTAATATGGCAAAGCTATTATGTGACTCATATTATAAGGTATGTACCTAGTTACAATTGCAATATAAAGTAATATTGTAAATTACAATAATCAAATACTTACTAGTAAGTACATACATAGTAAAATTGTAAATTGCAATATCGTCTGTGAACTACCAAAATGACCCATTTCACATTTAAGCCAGAATCAAAATGAGCTGTCATAAAAACAAAATGAGAACCATGTGTGAAATGTCATTTTTCTGAAGTGTGCAAAGTTTTATTATTATTAATTCAACAAGTTATGACTCAAAACTACAAACCATTCATCATCTAATAAAGGCTGATAATTTAAACTATTTATGACTAACTAACTAAATGTAAAACGTTTCCATAGTTACCACAGCCCGTTGCCTCATTGTATCATCGCCTCTCCAAAAATATCCTACCTAATTTTATCACTTAAGAACTTTTCACTACTACACTCGCATATGCAGACCTACACATCTACTTTAAAAAATGTCTAATATTGTGCCTTCGCCTTCGCTTACTTGCAAGGTCAATAAAAAAAATGTTTACTTTTCAAGTATATTCTGTTCCTTCAACCATCTAAAAACGAACGAGATACCAAATAAATAATAAGATGCATGATAATTTATTTGTCTAGTTGTTTACTGTAGATGTTGATCGTTTACGGATGCCGATTAGCACAGTATTTACAACCTACTTACTGCTTGCTAATACTGTTATTTATTAATTTACAGGTGACAGAAGTTCCGGTTGACACACTGACTGACCAGACTAACACTTGTAACTATAGTGGTCACTCGTTAATGAATAACTAGTATTATCGAATTTGCTAACATAGAATTGCATGTAACTACATAATAATATGCCATGTTATAAATATTAATCAACCAATAAAATACGCATCCACAACGCTTACCCGATTTTCTCATAAAGTTTCTGGTTCATGAAGTTCAGATTAGATATTAATACAACTGTATAGATGTACTATCAACTACAGGGAAAATCTCTCAATTTGAATCCCATTCAACGATCCGTTAATTACAATAACTGATCAACTGATCACACACAGGTTCAGCACTTAATTAATGGTAGCAAGAACGATGTTGAACGAAAATAAGTCAATCTAGATAATTGAGACTGTCGGATTCCCGATTCGGTGTAGGCATTCAGCTAAAAAACTGTTATAAATCGGAGCGATTATTTCTCTAGTATCTAGTATAAGCCATTAAATCCTATGTCAAACCACACACTAACTAGCAACTTGATAGGAATAGAATTGTAGAACCAAACAAAACTTTGCTATAATAATAATTATTAAACTTAAGATAAATTACTTCGAACGTTTTTCAAACGTTGAACGTAATAAAAACGAAATAGTCAGTCGCTGCGAATGATAATAAAGTAGTGAGTCAGAATTCTGACATCTAATTTGAAACAGCAAGTTTAAACAGGTTTTCTACTCACAACACAAACAAATGTAACTTCAACGCAGACTAGTCACTAGTTGACGTTGACAGTACAGTTAGTAAAGCGTGACATTCTTATATTTTGTTTATTTTCATTAATTCCTATTTTTCAAATTTTTATCAGCTTGTTAACATCAAATATAACTACTGTTTTATTAGGTCAGTCAGTCAGTCACAATCACAAGTACGTGACATATATATATATATATATATATATATGCATATCCTTTCTTGCAGTTTCACTTAATCTGGGTTTCGTCAGAAATATAAATATGCATATTATTATAAGGGCTCACTAGTCAGATGAAGTCAGGAAAGAGACGGGAAAAAAGGTAATCGAATAATAGAAGGGATTAAAACTGGAACCAAAAAATGGGAGTAAAAGGGCTAGAAAAAATGCAAAGGCCAGTATAAAATATGGTAGGTATATACTTACTGCTACTGCTACACAAGAAAAAAGGTAAATCAAGTAAAAAAGCACAGCTATCTATTATATGTAATTGTCAGGTCGCAGGTAGCGGATGCAATATTTTATGATAAAATAATTTCTATACAACTCAATCATAACTACAATCACTTCATATTTTTACCCTCAAAACACAAAAATAAATAAAAGGACTCACTTTTTCTCCTAATTCCAAGTCTTGAAGATTCTGAGAATTATTATGTTCTCTGCCGTCACGTAATTCCCACAATATTAGTTCATTATTTGTAACACTGCCTAAAAACTAACAACTATTGGAATCGACCGGCGTCGGCAATCGTTTATTATTTTGCGAATTACAGTAAGTAAAACTTGGTTTTCTATAAATTTACACTTTTTTCAACCGGCATTGTCACGAGCTAACTTTCCCACATAATAACAAAAGCTAAAATATTTTAAATTTTATGTAAAGCGAACTCCAAATTTTAAACTTTCCGAATTCCCTTTATTGAAATTTTATAATTTCAATAAAAACTGACGTGGAACTATTTAAGTGAAAAATGCATGTTTTTCCGTTTATGCAATGCTAAATAATTTACTTCAAAAAATTAGTAGCGGAAACCAGGTTGTGCAAATTCAAAAAATTTTCACAAGCAACCATAACACACGTTGACAAGTAGTTTAAAAAATAAATTGAAGTTCTTGTCAAAGTTTCAATATTTTCAAAAATTTCCTTATTATTCCAAAATTTCTGTTCAGAGACCATAGTGCCAAGTTAGTACGAAAACGGCCCAAAACGGTTAAAAAATTAAATAAACGTGAATTGATACTACGGAGTCGCTCAAATATGTTTTATTTGGCCTTTGTTCCCAAGATGAAGTATTTTATTTCTAATTTTAAATGTTAAATAAATAATTAAGTAATTTAAACCGTATTAAAATTTTATATTTAGAATCTTACCATCAACACATTACCTCCTGACAAGAATGGCTGGCCAACGCTGCAAATGCATGTTTTCTTTTGTGCTGGTTGTCTACGTACTCATAATTTGCGACAAAAATCGTGGCTCTACTGCCATATCTCTTCCCTCAGCTCACTCTGACGAATTTGGAAATGTTAAAACTAAACAACCAACGAAAATTACTGCTTATTACTACACTGTAAAAAATGGCTATGGCCAAAACATCGTCCACCAAAGTTCCTTCCCAAACGACTACGAAGCAATAAAAGACAGTTCAGGCAGGATTATTGAAGGGGGTTTCAAAGTATCTGAATCAATATTTCAAAATACTATTAAGGTTTCTTGGAATCAATGTAAAGCTAAAAGAATTGTGAGAAGATTTACCTCCATTAGCATTTGGTACTCATATTATGACACTGTTTTCGTAAAGTTTTTGCTGAATTCCTATTCCAAAAAAACATATTAATGTCTCTGATTCCATTGATTCCGCTCTTAAACTCAATAATCAAACAACTATTGATGATATCGTCAAGAATAAAAACCTTAAAATGTGCCATTCACCTGGACAGAAACTAACACAGCGCCAGTTTAATACTATTGCGTGCGTCACAAATTCTGAGATCAAAAAAATGAATATAAGAGTAACACAGACGATAAATAAAATTATTTCACTCATGGGATCTACTTTTTGCGTTCAACAATTGACAACTCAGCAATTTGTAAGTTTTCAAAATTCTGTCCTTAGTAGTATTTTTACAGTAATATATTGATAGAAAAATTTTATTTTTGTATTGCAGTTTTGTAAAAACTTTAACTTGCTTGAATTTTGCATAAAATTTTAAATTGCATATAATTTTTTTTGTATTCACCGTAGTCAGAAATAGAGGAATACAATTACAAATATCGCAGATAGAATACAGCACCTGGAACAAAGCACGACATATCTAATACATTTGGATACAAAGTTCGGATAATAGACGCACCCTATCAAGAATTATCATTTATTCTACTAAAAAAGGATCGTATTATACAATAAACACTGAAACAGATCCAGAAAAGTACCTCGCATGCTGAGTTTGACGTGGCGATAGTGGACGGAGAAGGTGTTATAAGCGTCTCGCTTTTTCAAGTAAACGGGGCTAATCTGAAAGGAAATATGAATATTATGTTTGATGGCCACTTGCGCACAAAGTATGGACAAGATATTATTTCCAAAGGTATTCGTTCTACGTCTGGCAAAGCTGCTACATTCAGCTCATTATCTAATGTTAAATCTGTCACTGCCCGTTGTTGCTGATTCACAATTATCTCTCAGAATATTTTAAACCTTATTTGTATCTAGACACATTATGTTATGTCTAAATTGTTTTTAGAGGGTTACATATTATGTACTAAGCATTTTAATAATCAATTTATTGCTTATAAATATAAATATGTAATCAATTGCGTGGTGTTTACTTTATTAGTTTATAAAACAAAGTTTTTGTCACAATTTAAACCCGTTTATGTATTTCATAAGTAAGGTATTTAAACCAAAAACATCTTTCTGCATATCATTTTCTATACGAGAATCAGATTCTAAACAAAATATGTTTACTTATAATTTTTATCAAAATTCAAAATACTACCTTAAAAAAATTATGTGAGCCAATTGCAACGCGTTTGACTTACAGCTAAAATCTAAATGGTTGGCGAATTATTCTTAAATCTATGTTTTAACAATGTTCTCAGAAAAGTTTCGTGGCAAATTAATTGCTAGCCTTGCAAAAGATGACTAAGCGCGTGGAAACAGTCCAAAACGCTTCATTATTTGTGTATGGATTATGATTAATTTTTGGTATAGGTTTAATACAAATAGTTTTCCAAGAGTGTAGTTTTGTGTTAAATATTACATGTTAAAAGCACTAAAGGTAAATGCAAAAATATTTTAGTTTGTTTAATGACTATAATTTGTGCACCTAATTTTTCATGCTTGGCTACATTTTAATTATTTATTTTATTGTTTTCATTCTTAAAATTAAATGCCAAAAGTTAGCATAAATGATAATGCTTTGATTTCGAGCCTAATTTTGACTCTCCAGAAATTTGATAAAAATATCACGTTTAGACCCCTCAGAGAAATGTGTTGGTTGCAGGGTACGGACACTTTCCTCCCAGATTTTTTCCCAAGGGTGTACGGAGGACATTTTCCACTCAGTATCAAAATCCGATCACTAAAATAAACTAATGTTAGGACCTGCTTTTCCCACCACCGTTTTTACTACCACCACCACCACCACTAACGAAGACGGTAGAATTAAATCCCTCCACCACCACCATTACCACCACTACCACCACCACCATCGCCAACAAAAACTGTTAGAATAAAAATGTAGGTGGTGAAGGGATTGAATTCTACAGTTTTCGTTGGCGGCAGTGATATTGGTGGTGAAAGCGGTGGTGGGGAAAGCAGGTCCTCTAATGTTCCTCTCTAGAAAATGTATGCAATCTATGTTTTAATGTTAAGAATCTCTACGATTGCATACAATTTCTGGAAAGGAACAGTTTATTTTCGTGATATGATTTTGAAACTGGGAGCAAAATGGTCTTGGTACAGAGCTGGGATGGAAACGTTCGAGATAAAAATGTCCGGGAGAAAAACGTCCTGGAGAAAATGTCTAACGCAAATTTTCTAAATGTCCTCACGGAAGGCCCCTTCCTTTACTTCCGTAGGGGAGTCCCCCGAATGTTTTAAGTAATATTAATAGCATCACACCCCTTGCTATCTATCACGACTTACATTTGATAAAAATTCTTCATCCACTGACAGTTCCTTGCATCGTTTTAAAATTAAAAAATCCTTGGAATATTTCCTTACACTGTCACTATGCATTAATTCAATCTCATTGACCCTGGTAAATTGAAACCCATGCGGCTGGAATTAGATTTGATGTTCCTATGAATGATGGGCTCTGTGGCACGTGGCACGAGTTCATCGCGAATCTTGTGTAAAATCCTGGAATGCTAAATGCGGGATTGTAATCGAAATGCAATTAGCACATCATTCACACACAAACATAGTATTTTAAATTTTAAGTATCCAATTTGCAACTATTTAAATTGTATAATACCCATTCAATACATAGGTACACTCGTAAAAATTGATCATAATATTAATCGGAATTGTCCAACATGTCCAACTTTTTAAAATCAGTCCATTTTTCTTAAAAACCTACTAAACTTATACTACTTACCTACTTATATTACAGGCTTAATTATTACAACGACGATGACAATGACAGTCGCTTTCACGTGATTTAAAAAAATATATTCATACCATTTACACTGAGAAATTCTACTCAATATTAACATAATTATGCAAAAGAATTCGTAGCTAGATTCATGATTAAATTCCATAAATTCCATAGTTTTAAATGCTCTTCTGTTGTTATTTGAAGTTGGAAATCAGTTACTAATAGGTATAGGTTCAGCAGGTAAGAATGAGCGAGTACTAACCAGTTTAGAATGTAATTTTAAATACATGCTTTTTTTAAAAACGATAATCTGTATTTTGGAAACAATAAGGCACTTTTAAAATCATTTTACGAGTGCCAAGACGATCAAATAGATAGAAAAGCTTGTAACATTACTACCTATTAAAAATAAGTTTTATTTTTTTTAAAAAACCTGCAATCAAAATCTGCCACTACTTACACTTACAAGCAAACCACTTACTATGTTACCTTGGGATCTGGAAACGCATAGCCAGAAACGTTTCCTTAGACCTCAATATGAACAAATAGTGTGATAAATCGAGTGCATTTTGCGCGGTGCTTTAGCAGCAGCCCGCCAAAGTTAAAAAAAATCGGATGTTTTAAAGTTTGCCACGCTGTAGCTTCTGCAGTTTTTGTCTGATTTCAATGAAACTTGCAGTTTTGTGATGTTCAGACTGTTAAGGAAAAAGTAATTTCTGGAAATTTTAAAATTCGAATTTTGAATTTTTTATTAAAAAACCTTAATTAAAAATTGGGTCTCAAAAGTATGACATTTTATTAATTTTTCGAACAAATAAAAAAAATTCGAATTTCAAAATTTCCAGAAACAGTTTTTTAGATAACAGTCTGAGCATCACAAAACTGCAAGTTTCATTAAAATCAGACAAAAACTGCAGAAGCTACAGCGTGGCAAACATTAAAAAATCCGATTTTTTTGAACTTTGGTGGGCTGCTGCTAAAGCACTGCGCAAACTGCACTCGATTTATCACACTAATCGTTCATTCTGAGGTCCAAGGAAACGTTTCTGGCTATGCTTTTCTAGATCCCAAGGTAACATAGTAAGTGGTTTGCTTGTTAGTACTGACCTAATTTCGTTTTACCTAACAGGTTTAGTCTGGTTCAGTAAGTAGGTAATTTGGTAATTACTATGGCGCAATTTGTTGTATTGAAAAAAGTTAAAAACTACCGAATTATCTAGTTTTGATATGCTTGAAATTTCCGATTTTAACATTTTTGAAAGCATAAAATATCATATTGTCTGTGAAGAACTAAAATGACGCATATTCATTTTTAGCTGAAAACAATATTCACTTTCACTGTCTAAAAAAATATTAAAATATGTCTTGAGTGCATTTAAATAAAACATTGTTTTTTCAAACACATGGAATTAAAACATTTTGCACCATTTCAAAGACATGAGTAGTAAGGAGACTGTAAAGGATATGGTAAATGTATGTACCTATGCTACTATTTGATTACATTGGCACACACTTATAAGTACATCAATGCATTATGTGAGCATTGTATTAAGTAAATGAAGTTCTATGTACTTTATTGATTTAATAATTACACATGCACACGGTGTAATAATTTAATCAATTAATTATGCCCACCTAATTTAAAAATTAAAAAATCATCCTGTGTAAGTTTGATAAAATAATTACACGTTGTATATATAAAACAAATGAACAAGCAGTATGTGATAAAATTAATTAGAACCAATACACACTGAACAAAAGTAGGTTTTAGTGATAAAAATAGGTATTTTGAATTAATTTTAATTAGAAAGTGGTTATAATGCCGAACACAATTTATGTTTTTCCGCTTTTAAATTATGGCTCACCAAGCTTTGGGAGTAAGACTTGGATTTAGTGACTAGAAAAATAAAATTGAGAGAATATACTAGAACCCTCATACTTGTGTTTACCTCATTTCCTCTAACTTTATTATTATACACCAACTCTGAAGCAGGGTTGAAATCTAACCCAAAATCAAATGTTATCAATGAGTCAGTTTGTTTATATGACTCACTCAAAGCTCGATCGATTTTTGTTGATTTAAAACTTGCAGCTGTGTGAAAAATATAAATATTTTGAGTAGTAGGTGGTACGCTAACTATTGATAGAACCGGATGTATA